>CAUYSK010125290.1:0-56958 GCA_963575035.1 Avahi laniger | reverse complement strand
TAATTTCTTTCTATTTTTGGTAGAGATGAGGTCTCGCTCTTGCTCAGGCTGGTCTCGAACTCCCGAGCTCAGAACGATCCGCCCACCTCGGCCTCCCAGAGAGCTAGGATTACAGGCGTGAGCCACCGCGCCCGGCCTGTTTATTGTTTTTTGTTTGGGGTACTCATTTCATAATCTGGGCCTGCAGTCAGACTTATGTCTCTATCATTCAGCTCAAAAGTGCAATTTGGAGCTGACTCAGTGTTTCTGGATGGCTCTTATCCACTAATGCCCTTGACATTTTACATTGGTGAGGTTTCACTGTGTCCTCTGAAAACAGGGACAATGGGAGGGTTGTTATATGGACTGTCTTTAACTTTTAATACACAAGGTAGACTCAGGAGTAGTGAGTCTCATGATTAAAAACATCCTGACAATCACTGTCTGTCTTTTTCCCCTCTAGCGGTGCCTGTGGAGAGGTAAAGCTGGCCTTCGAGAGGAAAACATGTAAAAAAGTAGCTATAAAGATCATTAGCAAAAGGAAGTTTGCTATTGGCTCAGCGAGAGAGGCAGTAAGTACCTGTGTTTGTGGTTGCTCACCTTGTCTTGATGCTTTTTCTTAACTTTCCTGAATAGTCTTAGAGTGATGATTTTTAATCTCAAGAATAGCTCACTGCTCAGATACGCGAATTTGTGAGTATCAAAGAACATGGACAATTTTTTAGTATCTTTAATTAATCTAAAATCTTTTACTTACAGAAAATTTGGTTCCAAAAATATTTGGTTGTACATAATAATGTACATAGCAGGAAGTTTTTTTTTTCCCCTTCCAAGTTCAAAGTAGATTGTTTTTACAATAAATGAAAGGAAATTAGAGAAAAAATCAAGCCATAATACCCCCTGTAACCCCACAGCTGTTTTCAGTTTTCCTTTTCCTCCTAGTCTTTGTTCATATGAATTCATGTTTTTAGGTGGTTGAAATCATATTGTATATACAGTTTTGTATTCTGCTTTTCCACATGTGCATTATAGCATAAACTTTTCTCTAATAAATCCTTTTTGATGATTAAATGTCCATGTCATCAATTTTATCATAATTTATTCAGCCATTTCTCTGGTTGATCATTTAGGTAATTTCTGGTTCTTTGCTCTTCTGGATAATATGACAATGATTATCTTTTGTTTATGGATTAGTTATAGTTTTTTAAATTTTTAATTAAATTATTTTAATAGCCTTTCTATGTAGTGGCCATTTGTTTTATTACATTTTTTTAAATCCACATTTACTGTATGGGTGAGATGGCTAAATGTATTGATCTTTGCACATATGACCCAATAAAGTAATGTAAAACACACCCCCAATCACATTTGCCTTTTTGGCCGGCTGTTTCTTGCTGTTATACTTTAACATTCTTTAAAGATCAATTTTTTTTTTTTTCCCCTCGACAATGCCATTCTCATATGGCAAGAGGAATTTCCTTTCTGTGTTCACTTTGTTATAGATCTTTTCCCCTGTGATTCTGGATTTGTTTTGCATTTTGGGGAGAAGAAAATATCTACCAGATTGTTAAAAACTTGGAGTAAGATTTTACTTCTTAATTTCATACTTCAGATCATATTGGACTCTTTATGATCACTGTATTATCAGAGTACACCCCGACTTGGTAATGAGTTTAACGGCTAATAGGAAGAGACAGGCTCTTAAAATTAAACATCTGGGTTTCTTAGCTGAAGTCCATTTTACATAAATATGTAATTCTATCTCCTCTTTGCTTGTGGAGGGTGTAGCCCAGGAAGTTGAGTTACTTGATTCATCCTTGTGGACTCGTAACAGAGAACAACTTTAGTACCCTGAAGCTTCCTCTCATTAGCATCTCAGTCAATATGTTAGCCTGCAGTTGAAGTTGGAGCCTCTGTCTGCTCTATTAGTAGAAATTTGACTTGACATTTTCTTCATACAACTGTTAATTAAACACCTTGTCCATGGTTTTTGTTCATTTCATCATTTTTATGAATGTAAATAATTCCATAGCTAATGACAAGTAGAGCTTACCAGTTAAATGTGAAAACAGTGGAAACACACTTGTTTCTCTGGCTGTGGGAACTGGGGCAAGTGGCTTCTCTCATCTGAACCTTGGTTGTCGCGTCTGTAAAATGGGGAAAATTATACAATCCAGTTCAGTTGGGGATTCTGAGGCTTATGTGAGATGATCCTTGGAAATAAAGAGCTTGGCACAGGGCCTGGCCATTTATTGAATGCTTACTATTTGCCAAGTACTTTGCAAAGTGATTTTAGGTGAGGTATTTAATTCATTGACTTCCGGGGTTTGATTTCTTTGTATGAATAGAACTGGGTTTGGAACTTAAGTAGCCTTGAGTCAACTAAGTTTAATTGCAAATGCTTTTTAAAATATTGGCTATTATTATTAATAATAAACTCTAATGTTATTCTGTTTATCAAAGGACCCAGCTCTCAATGTTGAAACAGAAATAGAAATTTTGAAAAAACTGAATCATGTAAGTATTGCTGTAAATATGACCCATAGTTAAATTCATTTATCTCAAAATATAGGAAGAGTGGAAAGCATTTCAGTATAATATAGCTAGTATTAACCTGAGTTCCTCAATTTGTATGAATATGCACATGCACACACACCTGGCTGTCATTTAGCTGGGAAGAATTTTATCCCGAAATTTTGAGAGGACAATACTGTATAAAGATTTCATGATTAAATAATTTTGTGATATTTCTGCTGAGTTAGTTCTTGACCAAAAGACATAGTAATTATTCTATCTCACAGCGACTTGATCAACTGATTGTGTTTGTGAAGACAGTGCTAATTTTGATAAATTTGCACTGGTAAATATACCTGAAGTTTTAATACCTTTAAATACCTTTTATTTGGAGTTATCCAAATAAATCCATTAATTCAAGGGTATCCAATAAGTATGATAGCATCCTATCCTTATATCTGATTCAATGGTACCTGTGGCCTTGTTGGATGTAAATAGTTCTTATTTTTTGTACAATAATGACTTTGTCTCAATGGAAAGTGTGTCTCACTTTAAAAAGGTAGAAGGAAAAGTTAGCACGTGGGACTGATCCCATCTTCCTTTTTGTTGGTTCTTTGAATTTCTTCATTAATTCATGAGCACCCATGAAGGAATAAGCTTGGTAGGCACTGGATTAAACTTGAAACAAGACCTCTAGTCTGTCCTGCTAATGATTATCTTATTTTGGCTCTTCTCCTCCAGACAACACAAATATTTCTTTTCTTTTACCTTCCCAAATCCCTCAAAGAACAAATAGAAACTAAGGAGAAAATAACTGCTGTTGACACAATACTTCAACAGGCTCCTCTAGAACTCAATAGCTGGACTTGAAAACCCTTGAGAATCTGAGTGACTGACCTTCCTGCTTGGCTTTCTTCTAATTCTTTTGCAACTTCCTCCTTCTTGAATTTGCCAGGTCCTTTTTCCAAGAGATTGGGAGTCTCTCTTTAAGAGAGGAGCCCTCTAATTTTCTGGGGTGGAGTTGCAGCAAACATACCCTTAAGATAAACACTTAGAATTCTCAGAGTATTTTCTCTGATGTCAGAGGATTCCCAAACATAACATTTATACAAATCTGGTGTCCAGTACAATAGAGAAGAATTCAGAACCCTATAAAAAGGTCCTTGGACGTATTTCTTGGTACATGGAGTCCTTGGCCATGCTCTCATTTTGATGTTGGGAACAATAAGTAGAGTCTAGTGGCCAAGAGCCTGGCCTTTGGAATCAGACATTGATTCGATCAATTGTCAAACACTTAATCGTGCCAGGCTGTCATCCAGGCCCGAGCAGTGTTAAGCACTGATGGAGCTGTCCGTTACTCCCCTCATGTGACGTCAGTCTAGTATGGAGACAGACGTGGGGTCCTATCCCATTGCTATCACCTCCTGTCTCTCAGAAGGTCATTTTACTTTTAGAAGCCTCTGTTTCATCATCTGTACAGTGGAGACAATAAAGATACTTACCTCACAAGGTCAGTGTGAGAATTCAATGAAATGTACTCCTGAAGCTTTCAGCACAGAGTGCACACTAGGGGAATGATAGCAATCTGTAATTCCCTGAATCCTTCCCAATGTGACCTAAGTGGAAAGTCTGGGTTAGCAGCCTCTGCTTCCTGGTAGAGAGACACTTTCAGCTGGGACATCCCCAGCCAGTGACCCCAGAAGTGGTAGAGACTAGAGAGGACAGTTTACTCTGGTTGTGACTGTTTTTTAATTTTTCTTTATTTATTTATGTTTTTTAGAGACACAGGTCTTGCTCTGTTGTCCAGGCTGGGGTATAGTGGTGCTGTCATAGCTCTCTGCAGCCTTGAACTCCTGGGCTCGGGTGATCTTTCTGCCTTAGCCTTCTGAGTAGCTGGGACTATAGGCACACATTACCATGCCCGGCTCATTTATATTTTATTTTTTTAGAGATGGGGTCTTGCTATATTGCCCAGGCTGGTCTTAAACTCCTGGCCTCGAATGATCCTCCTACCTCAGTCTTCCAAGTAGCTGGGATTACAGGTGTGAGCCACCACACCAGACTCTGGCTCTGTTGGGCACTTCTTCATGCTTTATCAGCTCCCAACCCCACCCATTCCCATATGAGTACTGGCAATGCCCATTATGAGGCCATGCAGAACAAGGCATTTCTCGGTTTTCCTTCTAATTGTGCCTTTTCTTCTGCTTCTTTAAGAGGTAATTTTGTTAAGATATCATGCATATAGAGTCAAATGTGTTAAAAGTTTTATTACACAAACCAGCAGCTCCTTGTCCCTCCTAACAGCCCTCTCTGCAAATATTTTAAAACTCTTAGCTATTTTTGCTAGAATTTACTCCATATTTCTATATAATGTGCATAAACTGCTGTCTCTTGGTTTATCAATTTTAGATAGCTTGTAGACTTCCTGTTATGGTATATGAGGATTTTAGCTCTCTCTTCTTTTTTTCTTTTCCTCTTAATATAATAGTACAATGTGTATTCACTGTTTTCATTATTGTGACAATAACAACTGTTCATGCAGAGCCAAGTAGTGTACTATGATTGTAGGTGAGGAGTGGTAGAACTGATTTGTTCTTAGACCAGTCCTCGTGGCCTTATGCTCCATGACTAAATCCTGCTGACAGAGTCTGCCCTCAGTGGGTGGTGTAGCTGTTTTTAAGGTCATTGATGTTAATCTCTGCAGCATATGCATGTCTCCTCTGTGCCAGCTGCTCATGCAGAATGTTGGGCTTAGAAAGATCAATAAAACTTGACTAAGCCCATTTGGTGTCTGGTGAAAGGAGACCCATGGTGGGTGTTAGTTTTCTTTCTCTGTCCTCTTGGAGCTCACAGTGTGGTGGGGAAACAGATAGTAAGATGCAATGTGGGGTGACACAGATTAGAACCACTGTAGGACATGTGGATATGTCCAAGAGGACATCTGAGTTGAGGCTCGATGCCTGAGGCTAAGCATGCTCTGAGTGCTGGATCCCTAGCCAAGAGTGTAGTATGAGCAATGGTGTAACACTAGGAAAGAGCTCAGAGAGCCTCGAGTGGGCAGGGAGTTTTGTTGTCTGGAGGGGAGGACTCATGGCACCAGGAACAGGACACGGGGTGGGGGTGGCGGGGGTGGCGGTGAGGAGGCAGGATGAGGCTGGGTCGTGATGTGTTTGGCAGTCCCTGCTGAGAAGCTGGATTTTAGCAGCAAGACAGCAAGAGGCCAAACGTTTTCTTTTTTTTTTTTTTTTTGAGACAGAGTCTCACTCTCTTGCCTGGGGCGAGTGCCGTGACGTCAGCCTAGCTCACGGCAACCTCAAACTCCTGGGCTCAGGCAATCCTACTGTCTCAGCCTCCTAAGTAGCTGGGACTACAGGCATGAGCCACCATGCCCGGCTAATTTTTTTTTTTTTCTAGATATATTTTTTAGCTGTCCAATTAATTTCTTTCTATTTTTGGGTAGAGATGGGGTCTCGCTCTTGCTCAGGCTGGTCTCGAACTCCTGAGCTCAGAACGATCCGCCCAGCTCAGCCTCCCAGAGTGCTAGGATTACAGGCGTGAGCCACCGCGCCCGGCCTAGTTAGAATTTTTTTATGACCAAAGTGCTTTGATAAATGCTTTTGCTTTTATAATTTGTATCGGCTGATATCACACTTTAAGAAATAGGTAATTTGTTTTTTAACAACACTGTGTATTTTTTCAGGCAAGGGTATCCTGAAGGATACTATAATTCCAAAAGTGGATGGAGCAGTCAGAGCGATTACTATGCAAATTATTACTCCAGCCAGTACGATTATGGAGGTATGTTTAGGAATTTTAAAAAGTCGGCCATTCACAGATGGATTGTCTGAGAGACTGCCGTGCTCTGCTGGGTGACTTCTGAGAAACTTTCCTTTAGTAGTCTCTTCTTTATGTTTTTATCCAAGAGCCAAAGTTGTCGAAGATGCTTTGCATCTGAAAATAACTGTATTGATATTTTTCATTAAGAAATTACATGTTAATTATAGCATGAATGTATCTTTATCACTTTGGCAGTTTTCTTTGATTTTCTAGCAAATTGTAATCATCACTAGTTCCAGAGCCACCTCTTCCACATGTGACTACTTAAATGTAAATTGATGAAAACAAAACAAAATGAGAAACCAGCCCCTCAGTCTCACCAGCCATGTTTTCCGTGCTCAGTGGCCTCAGGAGGCTGGTGGCTGCTGTGTGGGACAGTGCAGACATGGGCCATGTCCATCACGGCCATGTTCTGGGTGCTTCCCGGCAGTGTGTGTGGCACAGTGGCCATGTCCCTGGGAAGGGCTGCTGGTTGCTCCTGCCTAGCTGTCCTGTGCTCCAGGCCCTGCAGCCCCTCTGGGGCCCCACTGGTGCCAGCCCGGCCTTCTGCTTCCTAGAGGGCTGCTCTGCCCTCTAGTGTTTGCGCCTGTCTTAAATATAAATTCTGTACATGCTTGCTAAAAGTGTATATCCCGTTTTGTTTATAATGTTAATGTGCTTTTAAAGTCACCTTTTACTATTTAGGTGATTTTTTAAAAATCTTCCGGATCACATTAAGAAGAAGAAATATTTATAAAATTTATAGTTACAGGATTGACTATTAAGAAGTAATAACTATGAAAAAGAACTTAATAAAGAAGTCTTTTAGCATCTCTTCTAAAGTTTTCTTTTTCATCAAAAACACTTGTTTTTAGAAAAAATTAGGTAGTAAATACACAGGCAATACACAGCTGGGGGTCCTCTGGGACCTCGTAGTTACCATTTCCTCATGTTCTGCTGACTTTCAGGAGGAAAGTTTGGTTTCTCCAGGAGTCCCTAAAGCATTCTTAGGTACTGGCGGGGCACAGCTTCTATAGTGAAATCCAGAGGAGTTTCTTGTTTTGCATATTACTGTATTAATCCATTAAGTCCTTGCTCACAGATCCAGGTCGCTGGGATCGTTTCCACTACAGTGCTAGATTCAAGGACCCCCGCACCTGTGACCGGAGGTACTGGTGTGATGTGGAGTACGACCCGTATAGGAAAGAGCCCTATGCCTATGACGACAGGTTGGTAAACCGCACTGGGATAAAGGAGGCCAGCAATAAACAGACGTGTGTTCTTGCTCATCTGTCCTTGTGTCTTTGGAGTTTATCAAAGAGCTGTAGTTGTTTGGGGGTTTCTGGTGAGCAGCTGGCTAATGTTTTGGTCACTGTCTGAGAAAGGAAGGATGGACCAGGCCCTCCCAGCGTTGCCAGCTCTTGGGCTATTAAAGGAGACCTAGCCTCAGAATGAGTGCTCATGCAGTGGCTTCAGAAGCACCTAGGGGTCTAGATTCACTCATGTCTCATCCCTCATTTGTCATGCCTGCACCCAGAGTTGTGACCACGGTTAAGATGCACTTGAGTTCTCTAAAATCATGAACCTGAGTCTGAGCCATGGGCTGCTGTCATGTGACGTACTGTAGTGTCAGCTCTAACTCATACTCTTTAGGGTAAAGGTGTTTGGAAATGGCGGGGCGGCCAGCGAGTAGGGGGACCTGCTGGGCCTTGGTCTGTTGTCTGGCAGCTGCGTGTCGTGCCCCTAGCCATCCTCCGAAACTGCGGTTTTTTTCTTTGCCCCCGCCCCTGCTTCCTGTAGGCCTGAGAAATGTGACAACCCCTGGAGGTATGACCCTCGTTTCACCGGGAGTTTTGACGACGACCCAGAGCCCCATAGAGACCCTTATGGGGAGGAGGTGGACAGGCGCAGCGTCCACAGTGAGCACTCGGCGCGGAGCCTGCGTAGCGCGCACAGCCTGCCGAGCCGCCGCAGCAGCCTCAGCTCCCACTCGCACCAGGTGCGCTCAGCAGGGTGGCATTCGGGGACAGGGGTTGGGGCGAGGATCTGCCACCCCGTCCCAGAGACATGGCGGACAGTTCCATCAAGCACAGTTATCTTCTTTGTTGCAGTTCTGGCAACATACCTGAAGTCCTACTGGTGTTTGTGGCGAACTAATTTACCCATTCGCTTTGTTTTCTAAGAGTCAGATTTACAGAAGTCACAATGTAACTGCCGGTTCCTATGAGGCCCCACTTCCTCCAGGCTCCTTTCGTGGCGATTATGCCTACAGCACCTATGGCAGCAACTTTCACGGTGCCCAGGGCTTCCCAGAGTATGGCTACGCTGCAGACAGTGGCTGGTCCACCGTGGAACAAGGTGTGTGCACAGCAGGGCAGGGGGATGCTGGGTCACCTTCAGGATGGCTGCCAGCCTGGGGTCAGGATGCAGAGTCAGAGCTATGACAGGCGTTTGTGACAGGCTCTGTTCCAGCCTGTCCTTTTGAGTGGCAGAGTGAGTCAGGACAGGCCGATGCCTTCCCTTCGGTTGCAGCGGGGCTTGCAGGTCTAAGAGCGACTGTCTGTCTACACGTGCGTTTCTCCAGGGTGGTTGTGAGCATGGCCCACTCCAGGCTCCTGGGTGGCCCCTGAGCGTGTCTCCAACGTTGACCATGGCTGAGTAGTTTGGAGGGAACTTCTCATTCCCTTTGGAAGGTGCCTGTTCCTGGACTTGTCCCAGGTGGCACATTCTAACTTCCCTTCTAAAATGTTTGACCAAATGCTGTTTGGGAAAACTGCAAAATGTATGTAAAGTTATACAGAATATAACAGTGGATTTCCTTTCTTAAGGTATTACTTCAGTTAAAGATTTTTTTGTTTTTTGAGACAGGGTCTCTGTCGCCCACGCTAGAGTGCAGTGGTATTATCACAGCTCACTGCAACCTCGAACTCCTGGGCTCAAGCGATCCTCCTGCCTCAGTGTCCTGAGTGGTTGGGACTACAGGCGAACGCCATTACGCCTGGCTAGTTTTTCTTACTTTTTGCAGAGACGAAGTCTCACTATGTTGTCCAGACTGGTCTCGAACTTCTGGCCTCCCTAAATGCTGGACAGGCATGAGCCACTGTGCTTGGCTCTTAATTTTCTTTTTGATTCAAGGTGTTGACTCTTGTCATTTCTGAGTGGTGCTTGTGATAGTCAGTTGGCAGTTGCATTTGTGAGAGAGCTTGGGAGCAGGGAGGGCCCCAGAGGAGCCCCCTTACCTGTAGAAAGGGCTCAGGAGCTATCTACAGGAGCTTTTTCATTGTAGATGAGAATGGGTCTCATTTTTAATGATTTAAACATTTATCTGACATATGCTCAGGTTCTACTTCTTTTACTGTAGATATTTAACAATTTTTTTTTTTTGAGACAGAGCAAGACTGCCCCAGCCTCCTGAGTGGCTGGGACTACAGGTGCACGCCACCATACCCAGCTAATTTTCCTATTTTTTTTTTTTTTGTAGAGACAGAGTCTCACTTGTGCTCAGGCTGCCCTCAACTCCTGGTTTCCAGTGATCCACCTGGCTTGGCCTCCCAAAGTACTAAGATCGTAGGCATGAGCCACCATGCCCGGCCAACAATTATTGACTTTTAGTTGAAAGTCATTTTGTAATGCTAAATCTATCCTATGACTTCAGCTGTGTGGTCACATTGAAAATCTAGGCATTGATCTGGCTCGGAAGCATTCAAAAGTGACAAACTGATTGTTTCTTTTTCAATTTTTTTAAATATAGTTCCATCAAGACCAACTTCTCCTGAAAAATTTTCAGTGCCTCATATCTGTGCCAGGTTTGGTCCTGGTGGCCAGCTCCTCAAAGTGCTTCCGAACCTGCCTTCAGAAGGACAGCCCACGCTGGTTGAGATCCACAGCATGGAGGTAACGCCACGGGTGGCAGTGCAGGGCCACTGCTTGGCTGACACTTGTGCTCTGCAGCTGTTATCTTCAGCTGCCAGTTGTTGTGTCCGGACATAGAACCGTGGAAGATGTTTATTCCTATGAATCTTCAAGTTGTAGGTTTTTTGCTCTGTTTGGTCGTACCATTTTCCTCCTAGAAGTCAGCGTTTGAAGCATCTGCGTAGGTGTTAGACTTGGTTTCATTGCATTTGCATCTTCTATCTGGTTCACATCTGTTCGCCTTCCTGGTAACTTTCAGCGATGGCTGAGGTGCTTCCCAGTGCAGTGCCGGGTGGGCCAGGTGCTGCTGCGCTCAGGGAGGCTGCAGGCGCCCCGGCCTGCAGCCCTGGCTAGCCTCTTCCGTTACATGTGTTGGGGCCCTGCTTCAGAGTTTGGAGGAAAAAATGGATCTCATTACTTAAAGTTTGAAAACCACTATTATAGCCCAGATGTGACTGTTCCATTAAACAGCCTTGAGCCTTCGCCCCATGTGGTGGCACAGGCCACCCTCTCAGGGGCAGTGTCTGTAATGCAGTCTGCCAGTGTAGCCAGCAAACGTGGCTCAGGCATTCATTGCCTGCTGGCCCCATGTGAGCGACTCCGTCCCCTCTCCTTGTAGACCTTGCTGCAGCACACATCTGAGCAGGAGGAGATGCGGGCGTTCCCGGGGCCACTCGGCAAGTATGTTCTTGTTGGGACTTCCCTGGTGTTTATGCGGTAGCAGTTGCTGAGCTTGGCCTCCGGGACACTGCTTTTCACTGCATGTTTGTTCCTTTGCAGAGGTGACACCCATAAAGTGGACGTTATTAACTTTGCACAGAACAAGGCTACAAAATGTTTGCAGGACGAAAATTTAATTGACAGAGAGTCTGCAAGTCTTCTTTGGAATTTCATCGTTCTCTTGTGTAGACAGAATGGGGTATGTGTGTTTTCACTCCTGCTGTGTTTCTCTTCGTTGGCCTTCAGTCTGGGGCTGCTCGGTCCTGCAGAGGACCTGGGATGGATCCGTGTCCTCGGCTGTGGGCAGCGGCAGTGCTGCTGTCAGGGGCTCCCTCGGGACCGGGCGCCTTAGCAACAGTTTGGGGATGTGGGAGAAAGGAGGAAACGTAGTTTTGGGGTGAGTTGAAGTTTTAGACCAGCTGTTGTCAGCCTTTCAGGGGGATTGCGGGTATGTCTGTCACGTCCCTGGCTGTGCCCAGAGTGTGTAACGTGTGTTGAGGATCCTCACCTGACCAGCAGATTTGTCACCTCACTGGAAATTCTGTTCCTGGTCAAGCCTTCTGTGCTCCCTCCCACCCTGTCACCCTTACAGACCGTGGTGGGAACAGACATTGCGGAGCTTTTGTTACGAGACCACAGAACAGTGTGGCTCCCTGGGAAGTCCCCCAATGAGGCAAACCTAATTGACTTCACTAACGAGGCTGTGGAGCACGTGGAAGAGGAAGAACCTGGCGAGGCCCAGCTCTCATTCCTCACGGACAGCCAGCCCGCCACGGCCAGCACGCTGGAGAAAGAGACTGAGAGGTTCAGAGAGCTGCTGCTGTATGGCCGTAAGAAGGTAAGCTGTGTGCGGGCCCCAGATCCCTGGGTGTCTTCAAGTGTGCGCCGGGGGAGGGGCAGAGGCTTGCTCTCAAGTGCTTCAGTGGTGTCCTGGGTCTTGCCATTTCATGAGACGTCCAATTCCTCGTGTGTCATCTCTCTGAAGGTGTTGATGTTGGCTTCCTTCTAAGTGTTGCCAGTGCCAACGACTTGCACATTCTGTTTTCAGTCATTCAACAAGTAAATACTTGTGTTGAGCACAGGCTACATCGCGGCAAAGGCCGAGGGCAGGGGAGAGTAGGTGTGTACCGCCCAGCATTGTAGTCACACCATTGTGAGGGGGACTTGGGTCCCAGAGTGCCTCCAGGGCCCTGCATAAGGGAGGGAGGGACTGAGGTAGGAGCCTGTTCTGGGGAGGGTAGGGACATGTCCACAGCGAGCCTCCTGGGACAGTGTGTGTGTGGGCGTCGTCTGTTCAGGACTCGCTCAGGGTGAGAGGCTGGTCCCACTGGCTCGTGTGGCTCTGAGCAGCAGGGACGCCTGATAGGCGGCAGTTCTCTGTGCTCACATATCTCAATAAACTGAGGAAGGTCATATTTGATCATTTTGATTTCAACATGGACATTTGATTGAAACCTATTAGCTTTGATTAACATTTATCTCTATTGCAACGTTTGCCTCTTAGCCAGAGGTTATGAGCAGGGAGGTGTGTTGCACCCAGATTACTTAGGGTAAGGGAGGCTGCTTCCTGTGCTGGGCAGATCTCCACGGGGGGACCATGGCACTGGGATTAGAGTGAAGGTTGCTATGCTGCGCCTCACAGGGGCAGGACGGTATAGGCACAAGGGCACTTCTTGGTTGTCCCTGCTTGTTCTTTATGCTGAAAATGAGTAATAAAGCAGTGACATCTACCATAGGGACTTTGAAACTAAGAAAAATGAAGTACTGGATTTTCTTTAACATCGAAACTGCCTTTGGTGGGTTTGACTCTCGGTCTGCTGTCAGCGCTTGCTCCTTTCCCGTCAGCGCAGACATGGCATGTGGCAGTTTCCTCTGTTACAGTCACGTAAGTGACTCTGGTGATTGGCACAACCACTGAACTGCTTTACAGGATGCCTTAGAGTCCGCAATGAAGAACGGCCTGTGGGGTCACGCTCTGCTGCTTGCAAGTAAGATGGACAGCCGGACACACGCCCGCGTGATGACCAGGTACGGGTTCTACCGTCACGGAGGGCAAGCGGATCTCACTCCTGCTGCGGTGCTGCCACACAGGGACTTGGGCCTACCTGGCCCTCCTCGTTGGGTTGTATTGCTGAGGGTTTTTAATTTTTTTTACTAACTGAATGCTTTTCAACACTTTCTATAAAATCTCAGTGAATTCCTTCATCTTTAAGGATTTGTTTTATTTTTTAAATATCGAGATGTGTACACTTTGCCTAAACACAAGTCTAATCACTGAACAAAAGGGCTAAGATCAGACTTTTTAAAAACTGAGCCAGGCTGAGTGCGGTGGCTCACGCCTGTAATCTTAACACTCTGGAAGGCCGAGGCGGGTGGATCGCTCAAGGTCAGGAGTTTGAAACCAGCCTGAGGAAGAGCGAGACCCCGTCTCTACTAAAAGTAGAAAGAAATTATCTGGACAACTAAAAATATACATATAGAAAAGATTAGCCGGGCATGGTGGCGCATGCCTGTAGTTCCAGCTACTTGGGAGGCTGAGGCAGGAGAATCCCTTGAGGCAGGAGTTCGAGGTTGCTGTGAGCTAGGCTGAAGCCACAGCACTCTAGCCCGGGCAACAGAGTGAGACTCTGTCTCACGAAAAAAACTGAGCCAGAGGTAGGTCTTTTTGTTTTTGTGTCTCCCTAGGTTTGCCAACAGTCTTCCCATCAATGACCCTCTGCAGACTGTCTACCAGCTCATGTCCGGGCGCATGCCCGCTGCGTCCATGGTACGTGACGGCTCGCCACAGCCCCTTTCTGTTTGGAGTTTGCTCCCGTGAGCTGCTGCTCCAGGACGGGGCCCGTGCTCCGGCCAGGCTTGCTCCTGGAGCTCAGCATCGCGAGTTAGAGTGCTGTGCTTTTTCCAGGATAAGGATCTGAGATTTTTTTCCTACTTTTAGTGTTGTGGAGACGAGAAGTGGGGAGATTGGAGGCCACACCTCGCCATGGTCTTGTCCAACTTGAATAACAACGTGGATGTGGAGTCCAGGACGATGGCCACAATGGGCGACACTCTGGGTAGGTCGGGTGCTGGGACCAGAGGCGGCCATGGAGCGGGTGCGAGGGCTCGAGGTGTGCGTCGCGGCAGGGACGGTGAGGACCACAGGCGTCTTTGTTCCTCCAGCCTCTCCTTGTGTCTCCCACTAACTCTCTGGTTTCCGTGAGGAGTCCCGGTGACGGGGACTTGGCTGTTTTGTGTCTCTCTTCAGCTTCAAAAGGTCTCCTTGATGCTGCACACTTCTGCTACCTTATGGCCCAGGTTGGATTTGGGGTTTATACAAAGAAATCTACAAAACTTGTCTTAATTGGATCAAATCACAGGTAAGGAATCAAGTAAATGTAGCATCTGTTTTCCTTTGGAAAGAAAAAAATCCCTCTCCTTTAGCCAATTCAGAGATGGCCAGCCTCGAGTCTTTGTCACATTGTGGGACATGCTTCTGAGTTACGTGCTCCAAGGTTGACTATGCCGATAATCGGCCATTTTTTAAAATCAAAATAATTCATTTCCTCGACAGTTTGCCGTTTTTCAAGTTTGCAACCAATGAAGCTATTCAGAGGACAGAAGCCTATGAATACGCCCGGTCGCTGGGGGCCCAGAGCAGCCCGCTGCCCAACTTCCAGGTGAGTAGGCGTCCGGCATGAGCTGGTGGTCAGTGCTGACAAGCTTTGGGTTGTTGAGGAATTTTGAGTTCTTGTGCAAAAAATGTTGCAATTTTGGGAAATCTTCTTGGGAAGACATTTGATCCATAATGCTCAAAAACCAAACCATATTGAATTGAGAATTTTTGTTTGCATTTTGGTTCTTAATATTTTAAACATTAAAAACCTTCAGTACTTGATTTCAAGAAGTTTTATATCAGCTATTTTCAGTATGTGACGAAGGTGTTATCTGACGCAGTACAGTGTGTGTGTGTGTGAGTGTGGAACACATAGAAAGCACTAGTAGAGATGCTTCTGGTATGTTTGCAGCCGCATGGCGGGTCGTGGTCTCAGGGTGTCTCTCTGAGTGTTGCTCTCATTATGAGCCTAGTGGCTCTGCTATAGGTGTTAGGGAAAAGCAGAGCAAGTTTCTCAAAACCTTAGTTGTTTACTTGGATCTTAAAGCCTCTCAGGGAATGGGGCCTGGTACGTGGTTGGTGAGTAGGGAAGGGAGACAGTGTAACCAGAACATTCACAGCTTACAGGGTGCTGTTAGGAATGACAGGGAACACTGCAGGACAGCTAAGCTTTGTTTGTTTGTTTTAGGTGTTTAAATTCATCTACTCTTGCCGCCTGGCTGAAATGGGGCTTGCCACACAAGCCTTTCATTACTGCGAAGTGATTGCTAAAAGCATCCTGATGAGCCCCCACGAGTATTCCCCGGTGCTGATTAGCCAGCTGATTCAGGTCTGTCTCTTTGCCTTCCCTGCGGCTCCTACTGACTGGGCCACTGAGGCACGTTGGGATTGCGGGGCTCAGGAATGGTGTGGTGTCTTGGATGCTCATTGTAGTAGACACTTGGAACCTACCTCTTGGTTGGATGAAGATCTTGAAATGTGCTTGGGCAGGGATGTTGTGTTTTGCATCTTAGCATGGGAATTCACAGGCACTTGTGCCATTACAGAAATTTGGCAGTAAGCTTCAAAAGCAGGACTTGTCTCCAGGACATTCCTATTTTGAGGCAATTTAGTCTGATGGTTAAGAGCTTAAGCTTCTGGAGTCTGGAGTTTGACTGCACCACTGCAAGCCCCACTCCTCCCCGTGAGATGGGGCCACAAGGCCACCAGGAGCCCAGTGAGGAGCACACCGGGCAGGGGCAGAAAGCACCTGGGAGCCTGGCACGTGGCGGCCCAGCAAGGCTGGGTCAGGTGTTTCCCTCCCCCCTGCTAGCTCCATTTTTGAAAATGTGCTCATGTGATAGCCACAGAAATTTATTTTGGAAATTTTTAGACCTATGTCATAGTACAAAGAATAATTAATGAGTCCTTACAGCCTCGTCCCCCAGCATCAGCAGCTGCTAACACAAGGCCAAACTTGTCTGTACACCCACTGCCCCTGACTCTCATCCCTTGCTGCCCCCACCGCACCCCCAGCTCCTAATCAAAGAACACATGCATTCTGGGTCAACTCAGCATTTTGACGAGTAAAGTGGAATCCGTGTAATCAGATGGTAGCCACAGGAGCTGCTGATCACACACACGTGGCCAGGGGCTCTCTTGCAGTGACCTCTTGGGCAGGTGGTTTCTAATGACCCAGTGTCATCTGTTTTGGGCATGTCACGTAAGCGCACTTTAGAAACATCTGCGTAGCTAACTAAAGTTTTATCTCTAATTTAACACTGAAGCTGCATTTGTTCGAGTACAATATGTTTTGAAAATGGTTTTGCTTGCCATCACCTGCTTGTAACTGGGCCTTTGTTTTTTGTGTCTGTCTAGGTAGCTTCCCAGTTACGACTCTTCGATCCTCAGCTGAAAGAAAAGCCGGAAGAGGAATCTTTTGTTGAGCCCGCTTGGTTGGTTCACCTGCAACATGTGGAGAAGCAGATCAAGGTACAGTGTTTGCCTTCACAACAGGACAGCCTTCTCTTAGGACTTGGCACAGAGACATGTGACAAGGTGGTTTTTGTCTCTGTTGTTTTCATACCAGAGTATTCAATCTAAACAGTATAGTCATAAAGTTTGCCTGTCGTTAGAATTTCCTAATGCTCCAGAAAGGGTATCAGTGGCATAACGCCATCCTGAAGCAGAGACAGGGTGGCTGGGGCTGGGAAGAAGGCTGTCACAGTGAGCCGTAGGCTGCCAGACCTGTGTCCACAGGGCTGGACTTGGTTCTCCTTTAGGAGGGGATTGTGGTGTGGAGTCAGGATGGAGCCTTCCCCCAGCAGTGTCCCAACACGCCCAGCTCTGAGGTGGGACAGCCGGACGGTCCAGGACTCAGTCAGCAGGCGGATCTGGAGACTGATAACCTGCTGCTGGTGGTGCCTGCGCCCAGCACCGATCACTTGAGCCAGGGTGTGCGGCTGCTGCCTTCAGGTGAGGCTGTGCTCCCGGCTGGCTGAGCAGGGGCCTGTGCACCTTGCCAGGGAACTGCTGTGCACATGGGATGCTTGTGTTTTGCTGCCAGGAGAACCGAGAACAACAGTGGTTTGGGCAGCTCCTCTTCTCCTTCTTACGTGTGCTCTCTTAGGGAGCCCATCAAATTCATGGCACCAAATACCCATATGCTGACGATCCTGCCATTCCCACCCCAGCCAGCCCTGTGCCCTGGATGCCAGCTGTGTCCTCATACTGTCCACACACTTCTCTGGGGACCTCTCAAATGTACCGTGTTTGGACTGGGGCCCTCCACAGGCACTGGACACAGCCTGCTCCTCATCTGCCCCATCTCAGGAAGGGCAGCCCCGAGTCTTCCAGGAGTTGGGGCCCAAGCCTCCTCCTCTCATTCACGCCTCTAGCTTGTCAGTAAATCTCATCAGCACGTCCTACCCACGCCACACCCTCACTGCTTGCCTGGATGGGCGCCCTTCCTGCCCCACCCGTCTCCTGCATGGACCCCACACCCGCCAGGATCCCCCTCTTGTCTGAGGACAGGACAGGCTCCTCACAGTGCCCACAGGCCCTGCATGGTCGGCCCTGCAACCTCCTGCACTGCCCCTCCCATTGTGTGCTCCAGCTGTGCTTGTGACGCAGGCCGCTGCCACCTCCCCTCCTGCCATCCAGCCCTCTTCATCCGTAGATGCCCTGTCACCACTCCCTGGCCAGTTGTTTTTCTTAGCTCTTATTTTATCTTCTTAATTGGTTCATCCAACCCCCATCTCTCCCCGTCAGGACTCCTTGTCTGTTCTGTCTGGTGCCCAGTGTGGTGCTAGCAGGCAGCAGCTCTCCCTGGTTATGTGTTGAGTTGGATGGATGAATGAATGAATGAGTGGCCCCACTCACCAGCTTGCATTTGGGTTTTGCAGTAGACTGGAGCCTTGTGCTTGGTGACGTGTACAAGCATCCGTCCTGCCCCTGGCCCCTGGGAAATAAATGTTCTGCTTTTATCCAAACCGCTGATGGGGCGGTGTTTTCAGCACCTTTTGCTTTGGTTATTGGCTCTCCCACCCCTTAATGAAAGTAATGTGGCTACTTGAAATAACTAGTAATAAATGTGTTTAGGGTATACCAGTCAGCTCCTTCTAGTGACCGGGGTTAATCTCTGTCACCTTTGACTTCTTTTCCACTGCCCCCGTGCAGCTCCGCAGACGCTCTCCGATGGCCAGCTAGCCAACCCTGCCAGAGTTCCAATGTTCCCAGTGCTGCCGCCCCCAGGCCCCCTCGAGCCAGGTCCTGGCTATGGACTGCCAGGGTCTGCCCCTGGCTTCCCAGAGCCCTCCAGGCCTGCTCCTGCAGCTCTGTACCCAGGGTCTGGCCTGCCCCCTGGCACACCATCTCCCCAGGAAAGTAGACAACTCCAGGAGTCCAGGAGCACGGACCCAGGTGAGTCTGCCAAGATGCCGTCCTGAGAGCAGAAGCTACACTGGGTCTGGTGTTCGGGGGGAATTGGGGGAAGAGACTGAAGTCATTTGAGCTTGGAACAAGTTATGTTGTCTTAATGTAGACCAAAAATTCTGGAAGTTACAGACTCAGTGGGTTAAGGGTCTCACTACAGTAGGAATATTAATACTAGTTTCTCTTGTGACGTGGTTTTTTGTCATAATGTGAGCTTAAATGACCATTCAGAGCATGACACAATGGCCTAGGCTGTTCCTAGGGTCTGTCTTCAGATGGTCCTTCTGAGGTCCTTGTGAGCTGCACAAGTGGGGTTGTGAACGTCTATCTGGAGGTAGATTTAATGGGTCTTATCTCTGGTCTGTGCCTGTCTTGTCTGTTTGGACAAAGTAAAACATAGCCAGGCTTTAAAAAATAAAATAATTTCCACACATTTGGGAAAATTTTCAGTGTTGGCTTCTGAAAACAACACTGTGGTGAGCCCAGGAAGAAGGTGGTATGTTCCTTGACTTGTGTGTCATAGAAACATCCTGCTTCCTTCTGCTCCACGTCGAGCAGCCCTGAGATCACAGTTGCCCTCTTTCCTGTTGACAGGGACACTGCCACAGGAGGCGCCTGTTGGAAACTCACTTTCGGAGCTAAGTGAAGAGGATTTTGGTGGAAAGTTTGCTAATCTGGTACTTTCCCACGTATTTTAACCCTGTATTCCATGAAGTTCATTGACTGGTACCCAAACTCCTTGTTCAGGTGTACGCAGAGAAATAAAGATGATGAAATTATTTTTAAAATTGTTTCTTAAAGAGGAAGTGCTTCTAGATAGTTTTAATCCATAAAATATGAAGAGTTGGTGAAAATGTTGGTAAGAAAAGACAGGGGAAGAGAGACTTCAGTAGTGTAAAAATAGTTGCTTTAACTAAGTAAAGAAATACACAGATATAATGAAATCCCTTACTAATTTTAACTTTTCCAAAATGGAGAACTTTCCTGATTTCTGTGCCTTTTCTTCTACAATAGAATTTCTAACATTTTCACTTTTTTCCTAAAATTGAGATTCATTTCACCAGACGTATTTGGTATAAATACTTCCTCTGTTTGTCCTGATCCTAACCAGGAGGGACAGCTATTTTCATACAGCCCACATTCTGGAACCTTCTTTATGGGTACTGAGCTCTTTATGGCCATCCAATCAGTAGGCAATTGCTGTAGTTTAAACTTTCATTATATGTTTTATCAAAATATTCTGTCCCTGAAACAGTAAAAAAGGTTTAACTGTATTGAAAACAATATAAGTGCACATTGCCCAGCTATGACCCTCTTGTCCTCCGTGCACGAACGCGTTCCACAACGCGTTCTACTTCTTCCCGCCGGCAGTTCCCACAGACGCCAGAATCTGCACTCTTGAGTACCCCACGCTCCCGAACAGGGCTGCTTGTTATCTATGGCAGCTCTTGTCCTGCCACGGCCGAGGCTCCTGGGCACCCCGTGGCAAGGATTGCGTTCCTCAGTCCCCTCCCTGCTCTGGTCACTAGAGTCCGCTGACCTCTCAGTGATGTTGGGAACCTTTGTGGGCAGGTGCTTCCCCCGTTCTCCTCTGGGTCCTATACAAGGAGCCCCAGGAGAGCCTGCTTCTGTGTTGCCTTGGGACAGGACCCCTCGAGAACAATGAGGGACTCAGAGACCCCCGCAGGATGGGATCGTGCTAACTTGGGTTCTGCACAGCCTCCTCTGTCTCTGACACCTGCTCCCGAAATGAAGAGACCTGGACAAGCCATCAAGAAGGAGGTCAAAGAACCTAAGAAGGTAAAGCACAGCCCACCCCTGGCGTTCTCGTCCAGCTGGGCAGGGAGGGCCGAGGCAGGTTCCGAGCAAGCAGGCTGAGCTTCCCAGAGGCAGCTCTCCTTGTGCACTGGAGGCAAGGGAAAGGCATTAGTTTCTTTGTTAATTAAACCAAACATTTAAAATTCTTTTGATATACACAGTCAAGTGTGTAAAGCGTACAACAGTGTGATGAGCGTGTATATATTTGTACACACATGTAACCACCCACGTTAGTATGAGGACACGTCCAGGCCCCCAGGTTCCCTCGTGGCCACTCCCTGTCAAAGCCACCCCAGAGGGTGGTCAGAGGGCAGCAGTCGGTTCGTTCTTGTGTCAGTGTCTGCTGTAGACTTGTGCCATGGTTTCCTTTCTCCTTTGTCCCAGTAATAGACATCTGGATTATTTTCAGTTTGGGGATGTCATCAGTAGAGCCACATGAGCATTCTTGTCTATGTCTTTCGGCGGGTGGGTGTACTCATTTCTCTTGCATATATGCTGAGGAGTGGAGCATTTAGGTCACAGGATAAGTGTCGGTTCAGCTTTAGGAGACACTGCTGAACAGTTTTCCCAAATGGCTGGACCAGGTCGCAATGCCAGCAGTGGAGGATGACAGTCCCAGTTGTCCCACGTCTCCACCAGCGCTGGGTGTCGCCAGTCCTTATGCCTCTAGCACCTTGCTGGGTTGGAGGTATTTCCCCGCTGAGTCATGATGAGCACCTTTTCATGAGCTCATTGCTGTCTCTGCTCTTCTGTGTAGTGCTTGTTCAAATCTCTGTACACTTTTTCACATTTTTATTTGAATTTTTAAAACTTAAATGGAGCCTCGCTATGTTGCCCAGGCTGGTCTTGAATTCCTGTCCTCAAGCTGTCCTCTTGCCTCTGATGCAGCGGGGATTACAGGCGAGAGCCACCGCGCCTAGCTTGTCAGTTTTTAGTTGGGTTGTTTCAGTGCCTGTGGGGTCCTTGCTGCGCTGTGGGTGCGAGTCCTGTGTCAGACGCATGTGTTGCGAGCGTCTTCCAGTCTGCACATGGCCTCTGCACGCCCAGCGGAGTCTCTTAAAGAATACAGTTCTTAGTGCTCATGGAGTTCATTTATCAGGTTTTCTTTTATGGATACTGTCTTAAAAATAAGCACACATTTAATTCAAAATGTGTGCGAATTGTGAGATAAAACATGACACTTCAAACAGGTTTTAAGCAAACAGACCATTCCAGATCTCAGGTGTAAGTTTATCTGCTTGGTAGACTTCATAGAGAAACAGAAGTGAGAGTGTGTAGGTAGCTACTAATGCTTTTTTCTTTTTTTAATTGGAAATGAAGTACAGCACATGAAGAAGGAAGTGAATTTCCCCAACACCCATGTTCTCCCAGCACAGGGAATGGGGGGACTTTGTCGTGTGGGGTCCCACACTGACTTTCTCAGCCTGCCTTCCGCTCCACGGAGCAGGAGGACATGCAGGCTTCGTTTGTCGGTGTTTAGACATGAAAAGCTCCTAAAGGCGTATTATTGGTCTAACTTAATTATGGTAAAATGCACATAACATGAAATTTACCGCCGTAACCATTTCTAAGCGTTAAGCTCATTCACGTTGTTCTGTAGCCATCGCCCCCATCCACCTTCGGTGCCTTTTCATCTTCCCAAACTGAAACTCTGTGTCCCTGAGACATGGACTCCCTGTCCCCCCACTGCAGTCCCTGGCAGCACCCATTCTCCTTCCTGTCTGTGTGGGTCCGACTGCTGTAGGGAGCGCATGGAAATGGATCGTACAATGTTCATCTTTTTACGTCTGGCTCATTTCACTGAGCGTAACGTTTGCCAGGTTGTTGTGATGGTTTTTATATTTAGAGTGAATCCTGGTTCTCTCGTTGGCTACCTGGGAAAAAAAGGACAGAAGCTTATTTGCCAGATGACAAGAACAAATCGGTGAGCATCATAAAATATGCACAGTGGGGATCAGGAGGGATTTTAATGATTTGTCGGACACTTTCAGGACAGACCTGAGTAGATGTTTTCTGAAGCTTGAAAGTATCATAATTTATCAGATTCCAATACTGTTTAGCTTCAATCTACTGATTTTTTTTCCTTTTCTTTTTAAAATCTTGGCAGATTGTTTGGGATGAAAAGAAAAACCAGTGGGTGAATTTAAATGAACCGGAAGAAGAGGTAAATTACAATTTCAGTTATTATTGGGTATTAGGCTGTAAATGGAAGGAAAAGCCTTTCTTGCACCCGTACCATGTGGGGTTTCTGGCACTCCTTTTGGAGCATCCTGTGGCATGTCCCGGTGGGTGTCTGTGTGCATGGAGTGGATTTCTGAGGCTGTTCCTCCCTCTGCAGAAGAAGGCCCCACCCCCACCTCCAACTGCGTTTCCCAAGGCTGTGCAGGCCGCACCCGCTGGCCCCGCGGGGGTGAATGTGTTCTCTAGGAGAGCAGGTAAGAGGTCCCTGATGGCAGAGCTCATTTGGATAATTCACAATCCAAGAGATACAGGAGTTCAGCTATTGTAACAAGTATGAGACGGCATTTGTCACACTGCAGAAGGTGATGTCAGTGTCATGAAGATGAATCCTTGAGGGGGGAAGAGTCCAGTTCTCCAGAGTATCAAATACCCCTCAGCGCACCATCGGTATTGATGAACTGCGGGCACAGAGTGTCCAATGAGTCAGAAACAGAACTGGAGACATGGGTGGCATGAACCAGGAAACCTGCCCTGGGGGCAAGAACCCACACAAAGCTGCCCGGCAGCATGGTAGCTCACGCCTGTAATCCTAGCACTTTGGGAGGCCGAGGCGGGAGGATTGTTTGAGCTCAGGAGTTTCAGACCAGCCTGAGCAAGAGCAAGACCCCAACTCTGTCTCTACTAAAAAAACAGAAATTAATTGGACACCTAAAAATATATAGAAAAAATTAGCCAAGCATGGTGGCGCATGCCTGTAGTCTCAGCTACTCCAGAGGCTGAGGCAGAAGGATTGCTTGAGCCCAGGAGTTTGAGTTTGCTGTGAGCTAAGCTGACACCAGGGCATTCACTCTAGCCCGGGCAACAGAGTGAGACTCTGTCTCAAAAAAAAAAAGCTGCCCAGTATAGAGGTGCCCTCTTCATGGTCAGGCCACATGTGGCTCCCAGGGCATCCCACTTGCTCCTCTTCTCCCACAGTGGAAATGCAGCTGTTGGAAGCTGGAGGTCATTTCCTGTGTGGACCCAAGTTTGCTTCCCCCTCTTTGTAGCCGGAACTAGAGCTCGCTACGTTGATGTTCTGAACCCGCGTGGGACCCAGCGGAGTGAACCAGCTCTTCCTCCCGCAGACTTTTTTGCTCCACTGGCTCCACTCCCTATTCCTGCTAGCTTCGCACCAAACCCAGGTAGGCAGAGCGAGAGCGAGCCCAGTGCGCAAGTCTTCTGGCCAAGGCCTTTGACCTTCCCTCTCTTTGTGAGTCTCTGGCCTAAATCTCCCTTTAAAAGAATGACCTGACCAGCGTGCAAAGAACCCAAGGTTTGTGCTTTTTTTTCCAACTCCTTTACCCTTTCCTCTGTGAGTGTACGACGTGAAGCTCTTCTTCTTAGGATGTTTTAAATGAAATCCCAGAGAAGTTCTGGACAGAATGACAGCCTCCTGCACTCTCTCGTTCACAGATGCAGAAGAACTGCAACTTGCAGACGGGGCTGGCGGGGAAGGGCAGGCTCCAGCTGGGGGCCAGGCCAGTCCGGAGGTGAGCAGGTGCGGCAGGAAAAGGGGGAAAGGCACCCAGTGAGGACGTGCCTGCCAGTCCTACCCAAGACAGGCTCCTGCCTTCTGCGGATCGGTGTCCAGTCTGTACACAGATAATGTTCCATCCGAAACTCTGAACACTGGGGTGTGTGCAGATGGGAAGTAGAGTGGAGGTTGCCAGGGGCTGGCGGAGGGGAGCAGGGAGTTGCTGTTTAAGGAGTATGTACTTTGGTTGGGGAAGATTAAAAATTTCGGGAGACGGTTGGTAGTGATGGTTGCACAACAATGTGAATGTACTTACTGCCACTGGACTGTGCACTCAGAAATGGTCACAATGGTAAATTTTATGTGTATTTTACCACAATAAAAAAATTTTATAAAGTTACTCTAAGTTAAAAAAAGAAGAAATTATCTACTAGTAATAAAAAGTAAAGTGTATATTCACCTAAAAAAAGCAAACAAAATCCCATGCGAAGTGGAACAGCTCAGATCACAGTCTCTGAAGTTGGATAGGCCTAGGTCTAATCCTGGTCCCCCACTCACAGTAAATGCGTATTTTGTTTACTGTTTAAAGTGTGGGGTGGTCACTGAACCTCTCTAAGCCTCAGTTTCTCCCTCTGTAAAATGGGAATAACAATAGTACCAAATGGCAAAGCTGCAGGACCTAGTAGGTGCTCAGCGCTGAGCTGCTGGGTCGGAGCTTGTAGGACCGCGCGAGTGGGGCACCGTGGGGAGACGCTTTCTCACGACTTCTCACCACGGAGCACTTTACGTGGAAGCGCGCGTTTGTGACCCGGGAACGATTCACTGTTTTTCTGCCTGGCGTGAAAGACTTTAAATTCCCTGGGATTTGGTAGTTGCTGCATTTCTTGTTTTTCTCCGCAGGTTTTAAGTTCTGCAGCACCGCACCCTGGCTCTGAACCCCCAGCCTCCCGAGCAGACTGTTCCCAGGGAGGGGAGGTAAGGAGCGCCGTGCCCACGGCTTCCCGCAGCTCAGTTTTATTCTCCAAGTGCCTCTTCCTTTAAAAATGGATGATAATGGGCAGGAAAAGTCAGTCTAGAAATGAAAACACGTCAGAGTGTTGTATTCCTAGGAAAAAATTGCAATTGTTTGAGCAAAACTGTTCAGAAGCTCCAAATAGGGACAAAGGGTTTGAGGTGACCATGATAAGTCACCCCTCAACACAGCATGGAATGATCTGGAATTTTGTGATGCCAGGAGGTAAAGCTGGCTTAGGGCAAGGGCTGGACAGGTTACCCCCAGCCCTCTCCCCAAACTAATGGTTATTTCTTAATGGCAACATTACATTAGAGTAGGAATTTTAAGCTAACTCTGGCTTTTTTCCCTTTTGAATTATATCAATTCTGATGGCATCAAAAAGCTTTTGAAATTGAACTGCCAGCTTGGACATGCATGTTGATTTTCCTGTCTGTGTTTTGTGTGTGTTCTTGCTGTTTTGTAGCTTTCGCGCTGTAGTTCAATGAGTTCATTATCACGTGAAGTAAGCCAGCATTTTAATCAGGTACCTGTGGCTGGCGGCTCTCACTCACCTCGAGGATGAGCTGTGTCGCTTTGTTCTTCCTTTAAGAGTGCCGGAGCGGGCGTCGTGTGTGCTGTGCGGCCACCCCACCCCGCTGTCCCACGCAAACACCACGTGGCCAAGGATGCAGTGTTCCTTTCTTGAAATGGCCTTAAAGGGATTTTGTTGTTAAATGTCCACATGCCTTGATGATTGAATTAACCCCAAATGCTCATAGTAATGTTGCTCTTTCTCAATTGGTTTTCAAATGAACGGGCCTGGGGTGCAGCCTCGCTGTGTGGGCGTTCCTGGGGCAGGATGCTCTCCTGTGGAAGGAGGGGTTCTTCTTTCTGATCAAGCATGGCAAGGTTTGTTTGAGGCCAGTGAGAGTGGCAGTGACGGCGTCTTGCAGCCAGTCTGGGTGGGGACGAAGGAATACTCCATCTTCCGTGTGTCTCATGGGACTGGGCCATGTCCAGTGGCTCAGCAGAAAGGCTTGATACAGCATTGCTGCCTGCACATGGGAACGCTGGGTTTTAGAGCTGGGTACTTGAGGTCGGAAGTCATCAAAAAACCTACTAACTGCTTAGACTGACACTGACGTGACGTCCCAGTGCTCTGCACTCCTTATCTTTGCATGTTCCGGTGTCTAAAGCATTTTACTCTGCATGTTGCTTTTTTTTTTTTTTTTTTACCATTTTCTATAAACCATTAATTAATTAAATCCAGTATTGCAAGCAGCATCTTTGACCTGCTTCTGTCGCTATTTGGAAGTGTTGTAAATCCTTACTTAGAAACAGGATCTGTGTCTGTGACTGAAGCACCAGCTGGTGTGCAGCACAGCCTTGCTGAGGTGGCTTCTCTGTGGTTCTCAGGCTCCTGGCAACCTCCCCTCCGCAGGGGGCCCCGTGCCCTTCTACAACCCTGCTCAGCTGGCACAGGTGAGTGGCCTTGTCTTCCTCCACATGTGACACCAGCTCGCTTGCTGACTTCCCAACCCGGTGCTCTGTGAATATCAGCTTCCCTCCCCGGCTCCCTTCATAATGGGAATGGTGCACCACCAAGTGACGGCCCACGGGCGTGCTGGGAGAAGCAGTGCCCTCTCCCCGTCCCCCACCTCTGCCTCTCCAGAGGCCATCACTTGGAACTCCTCTAGTCGATCTGGGCACTCAGCCCCCGTCCCCTCAGTGACTCCATTGGGTGCTGCTGCTTGACGTCTGGGCTCAGGTGCTTTCTGGCTTCCCGCAGCTCAGGCCCTGCTCTCCTCCCTCCTCTTGGGGCAGAGTCGGAATCCTGCACTGTTGCCTTTCTTGGTCATTCCGTTTCTCTTGGCCACATACATCCTCCACTAGCTGCTGCTTTTGTTATGTTTTTGTTTTTTTATTTTTTGTTTCCCAGCAGCTTCTTGACAAAAAGGTGAACAAGTGAGTTTGTAGAGACCCTTCCCATCTGAAAATGTCTTTATCCTACTGGTGTGTTCGGTTGATTGTGTGGCTGGGTAGAGTTCTTGGGCAGAAATCATTTTCTTTAGAACGGAAGGTGGTTGTGCATTCTGGTGCCAGCTCTTGCTGAAGTTCCAGGACCACTCTGCATGCTGCTCCCTGCAGGGTCCTCCGTGCTTCTTTCTGGAAGCCTGAAGGGGCTTCTCGATCCTCAGAACTATCTGACTCCCTCAGGGTGTGCCCTCGGCCACCGCTGGCCCGGGCGCACACACTTCAGGTGGGAAATGTTTTTGAATGTTCCCTCTGGTTTTCCTTCCTGAGCTTCTCTTTCCTCCCTCTGGTTTCTTACCTGTATGGAACAGACTGGCTGCCAGTTTAGGGGAGCTGAGAGGGGGCAGAGGTCTGGGGGTGTCCTGGCACTCAGCCCCCACCGCCATGCCAGTCTGCCCGCAGCTGCCTGTGGGTGGCCTCATTCCTCTTGACTGCAGTCCTGCGACGGGCCGCATTCCCTGCCCTGGTCCTCTAGGCTTGCTGCATCCCAGTCTACTGCCTGTCCGGCTCTTGCTTTTCAGCTTCAAGATTTGGTGGTTTTCTTCCCTCCTGTTAACCTTTATCTTACAGTTTGCCTTTACAAAAATCCCTTGGCTTTGACTTCAAGTTTCAAGAGGGAGCAGAGGCTGTACCTGGTGTCCCTGTAGCAGCAGGCCAGGCACAGGCCACCGTCCCTCCCTGGACTCACTGAACACTCAGCGGGCCAGCTCTGCAGAATCGGCCTCAGGTCTAAGAGCCCTGACAAAACTGAGGCACCTCCTGTCCGCTGGGATAGCAGACGCTGCTGGCAGACGAGTCAGTACTTTGAAGGGAGCCTGACTTGGTGCAGACTTGTCCGTTCTCTGGGGCTTTCAGAAATGGAAACACAGAGCTCCACTTGCGACGTCAGCAACCAGTGTGGTTGCTACATAGACCGGGGCCCTGCTGCATCGTCCCTGGGCATTGCCCACCCTGGTGGACGTGCAGAGGTCAATATTGTTCATTTCTTTTCAGGCCTCCGCCACCTCTGGGAGCTCAAGGCCGGGGAGGATTGGCCAGAGGAAATACCTGGCATTGAACTAGAGCTGTCCCTGTTTGGGGTTTGCATTTGGAACCCTGAGAAGACTGTTCTCCACCAAGAACCCAGCTGCCTGCCTGTGGCCTCACTCTTTCCCCAGACAGGGGAAAAGCTGGCCAGTCTGCAGCTCCCTCCTCACCCCGTCTAGATGAATTATTTCAGAAATTAACCCCACCGTTCCTTTCAGATGCTGGATGGGAAAAGTGAATCTCTGACTCAGAATCTTTCACCAAAAATGATATTACTTAAGTCATTTCAGATGATCTAGGATATGATATTCTCAGTCATTTAAGAATATTCCATTCAGTGAATCTAGAATTCTTTGCTGCAAGAGGGCAATGCATCAGTCACCTGGGGCCTCTCTCAAAACTCAACTGTGAATTGTTGCCGTGTTAATCCCAGGGCTCCTTTAAGATGTTGGGCGAAAAGAGTTGATGTGTGACTCAAGAGAGGGAGACACGGCCACCTGCCCTGCAGCCAGGGGCAGCTCTGCCCTAACCATTTCCGAGCCTGCAAGAACGACCGCAGGAAGATGCGTTCTCAGGCAATGCCTCAGTGACGCGTGGGATTTGTTTGGCAACCGTTCACAGTTAGGTTTTGAGAGCGGCTCTGGTTACTGAAGCGAATTTCTCTCCTGTAGCAACAGCCTCATTTCACTTTCTGTGGCCTAATTAGGACCGTGGATGATTTCATGCACCCAGAAGCCAGGCGCTGCCCCTTCCCCGCCACAAAGTGCAGCTCAACAGTTAGGAAAGAGCCCCAGAGTGCTGATCTCTGACGCTGCGGGTTCGGAGCGATGGGCCACTGTGAGAACTGTGACCGTAAGAGACCTGATTTTTATTGCGCACAGAAGTAGTCTGGTGAGTCTCACGTCACGGCCCTGGGTTGGCACACTCTTCGAGGAGCACTGTACCTTCTCAAGAATGGCTTCCATAGTTCCATCTAGGTGACCGGCTTTCTCTCACCTGGGCGTCATCATTTGAGGATTGGTGACATCTTGAAGAAAGTGGCTTATACAGTTTCTTGCCGGCAGCTCTGGAACCTAAGAGCCCTCCTGCTGTCCTTGCCGACCTGGCCGTGAGGACCGGCCTGGGGAAGACCTCTGCTCGGCGGACCCAGAGCTTTAAGGCTTCATCGACTGTTCTGAAAACTGTTCGTGTTCTTGTTAAGACTAAAGAGACTGGGGAAAAAAAAGATTTAAAATATTTATAAAAATCAGTAGGTGATAATTTCTGTAGGCTCTGCTGGGGGGACATAAGCAGTTAGATATTTTAAATTTTAAATTTAAGTGTAGAAATTGTAGAATGCGGAATTAGCACAGGCCCTTCCCAGTTTTCTGTTTCACTTGATCATCTCGGAAAGACCCAGACTGTTTTCCAGGATGTTCCACAGACGTGTCTGACTGGATCCATTTGTTCTTGTCACTTTGAGAAAGGCCTGTCCCTGTGGACAGGCAGCCCTGTGGCCCTCGGTGAGGTCTTGTGGTTCCGGGACCTCCCCCAGCCCTGTTCTCTGGTGGACTGCTCACCACTTTTGATTCAAGAAGCTTCCTGCAGGTGGGAGCTGCTATTTTTCCTAAATGCAAATTGTTGAATAAACTATTTTGCGCTCTCAAGCACTCACGTGTGGGTCCCCTTTTGTTTGCTGGAAGCGGAAGAGTGCGGGTGTCCTGCAGGCAGCCTGGCAGACTCCTCTGGGCCTGGCTGGGCTGCTCCTGGGGCGGGGCCGGTTGGCCAGGGTCGGTGGGGGGCGCGCTGCCCGGGGTCGGGGGAATGGGGGCGGGTGCGCTGTCCGGGTTGGGAGCCCCGTCCAGGCTCGGCCGAGCGCGGTCCTCCGGCCGCCAGGGGCCGCTGTGGGCTGGGGCGGGCGGCCAGGCCGGGAGGGCGTGAGCGAGGTGCGGAAGGAGGTGTGCGGGCCGGGGAGCCAGGAGGGAGGTCTGCGGGGCGCGGGCTGGGGCCGAATTCGAGTCTGGACGACACAGGCTGGAAGAGCCGGCGAAGTGACCCCGGGGTGCGGGTATGGGGCGTGGTGGGCGAGGTGGGCGCGGGGCCGGGGTGCAGGTCTCGGGCGGGGTGGGGGCGCGGGGCTCGGGGCCGGGGGCCGGACGCGGTCGCGGTCGTTGCCCCGCCTGCCCGCGCTCCGGCCCGAGCGGCGGCAGGGGAGCGGGGTCGGGGTCGGGGCCCACCGCCGGCCCCCGCCCGCTTCCTGTACGGAGTGCGCCCCGTCTGCGAGGCGGGCGCCCACCTGCCCCATGGCCGTTCTTTAGGAACGTTAAATGCGCCTGAGGGAGCCGTGGGCCCTGACCGCGGGGTTTTCCTTTAGGGATTGCGGGGACTCCAGGACATCTAGCCATGCAGCAGCGGCCCCTGCCCCTTTGGGACGCCCCCAGGCCTGAACAGGAGCCGCTGCCGGGTTTCTTTCCTGTGCTGCGCCCGGTGACCTCTGACCTCGTATCCCTGACACTGTGTGTTGCCCGCGGCCCGGGGAGGAGGCCTAGCCAGGAAGTGTCAGGCTGCGGCCGCCCCTGAGGGCTGGGGAGGCGGCCCGACTATGCCTTCCGAGTCAGTGTGCCTGCGACCTCCCCAGCAGCCTGAAGGCAGGATGCTCAAGGGACAGCTTCCAAGCACAGAAAAAGACCTCGCTCAGAGCTCCAGCCCGGGGTCCCCGCCCTCCACCGCCTGCCAGGGCCCAGAGAAGAGCCCCGTGCTTCCTTTCAGCATTCCAGCAAAACTCAGCAGCGGGGACCCACAAACAGAGGCAAAACCCATCGCCCCGCAGCCCCCAGCCAGGCCCAGGCTGGAGCGAGCCCTGTCCTTGGACGACAAGGGCTGGAGAAGAAGGCGTTTTCGAGGCAGCCATGAGGACCTGGCAGCCCAGAATGGGGCCAGTCCCTCCAGGGGTTCTGAGCAGAGGGAAGCCTCCTCGAGCCCCACCCCCAGTCTCTCCCCGCCCTGCCTGAGCACCTCCTTGCAGGAAATCCCCAAGTGCCGCAGGGGCCCAGGCAGCCAGGAGGGGAGCCCATCTCCGGGGGGTACATGTCTCTCCGGGGTGCTCAGCGGCTCCCTGGATCTCCTGCACAGAGACGAGCTCTGCACAGCGCACTCCCCCAGGTTGGCCGGCCTGCGTCCCCCTCGCCCACCGCCCGCCATGGACCTGGACATCGCCTCCAACTCCCTGAGGACAGCAAACAAGGTTGACTCGGATCATGCCGACTACAAGCTCCGCATACAGACCAGACTGGTGCGGGCCCACAGCAGCCTGGGCCCTGGCCGGCCCCGGAGCCCCCTGGCCTGCGACAGCTGTTCCCTTCGTTCAGCCAAATCTGCCTTTAGTCTCCTGGCGCCCATCCGCACCAAGGATGTCCGCAGCAGGTAGGGTTGGGTGCGGGGTGTGTCCTCTTCAGCCTCTATTTTAATGTTCAAGGCAGGCTGCACAAGAGCTGCGTGACTTTGTGGTCACAGTGTTTGTGATACATCAACAGAGTAAAGCGAGTCTACCCGCAGCCACCCCCGCGCGTCCCCAGGTCTCTCCGCGTCATTCCAGAACTATCCCTTTGTGTTTCAGAATTTGTGGGTATGATGTATCTATAACAATACGTCATCTTGACTTGTTTAGGTAGATGAGATCAGGTGCTACGTGCTATTCTGTATCTTGTGTTTTCTTTCTTTATCTCATTTTGTCTTTGACAACTTCCTTGCCAGCGTGCATGCCTCTACCCCGTCTTCTCTGCCGCGGCAGCGCCGCAGCGCCGTGCTGAGCCGTGCCCACGGCACACGTGTCGGTGCGCTCCAGCTGTTGCTGGAGGGCATGCTGTAGCCAGCAGCTGAGGGGCGTGTGCCTGTGTCTTCCAGATGGATGGGTGGACGTGCACTTGTTGGGCCGAGGGCCAGGGCCTCTGCAGTGACTGCGAGAACACCCCAGAATCCACTCACGCTTGGGGAGGGGAGAGCAGCCAGGCCTGGCTTGCTGCACGTGGTTTATTGGGGGCCACCCCGTGCTTTCTGGAACCACAGGCTCTTGCTGTTCTGTGATTAGATTTGCTAAATGCTCCATCATCAGGTCCGCTGGCCCCTCATCCTATGGCTGAGGGGTTCACGTCAGGAGGATGCACAGGCCTTGGCTTCCTGCACTTGGATTTTTGTGACTTTAATAATTAATCCATATTGACTTTTTTATAGCTCGAAAAGAACTGGGGTGCTGCCCATGATGTTGTCCCTCTCATGACTCCCAAATGCATGCCTCCAGCTCACCTCTCTGAGGCTAGAGCTGTGAATTTACCAGACCAGGGGTTCCAGAGATTTTTGAGCTTGGCCCCTCCAAACCCATGACCTCCTCTCCCGAGCCTGGTCTCGTCCCGCGACCGTGGGATCTCGGTCTCCGGGCTGTGCTGGGCCACCCTGCCCGCTGCCTTTCCTCTCCTCCCCACGGCCATGGTGCCCAAGTCCCGTCGGGCTGGGAGGGAGAGGAGGGGTGAGGTGGTCCCCGTGTTGGTGTCCTGGGGCCGCTGTAACCAATGACCACAGACTGGGGGGTTTAAAACAGCAGAACTTGACCCTCTCGCAGTTCTCGCACAGGGCTGCGTTCCCTCCAGGGCTCTGGGGCAGACCCTTCCTCCCTCTCTCGCCCTCGGATGCAGCACGTGCGATCACTTGTGGGACAGAACTGTTTCATGGGTTAAAATAATTCACCACAAACTTCCTTTTAAATGGTGAGATTTCCTAACGCATGTAAAGTATTATTACACTTTTAACGTTACGTGCAGCTTACTTAGATACGTCCTTTATAGAACGTGAGAATCAGGTCTCAAAACTAGATCAAGTCGTTGTTTACAGATAGCTGGGAGACGCTGGGCTGATGGGGCGTCTCACCCAGTCCTGCTGCCAAAGAGCCCCCCATTTCCAGACCTTTGGTTTGTTCTAGAACAGGGTTTGGCAAACCTTTTCTGTCAAGGCCAGGTAGCATTTTAAGCTTTGTGGGCCAGAGGCCATGTCACTGCTCAACCGCCATCGCAGTCGGAAAGAGCCACAATCGCCATGGGACAGAGGGTGGCCGTGTGTCAATGAAGCTCTATATTTACGGATGAAAACTTGAATTTTATATAATTTTTATGGGTCACAAAATACTATTCTGTTTTCTTTTTCAACCTTTTAAGAGCATAGAAACCATTCTTAGCTCGTGGGCTGTACACAGGCCGTGCCTGGCCTGGGCAGGCTGGCCAGGCCCTGCTCCTGAACGGCCCTTTGCAGCCAGGCCTGGAGGGTGGAGGCGGCTTTCCCCGCTGACTCCTTTCTCTGGAAGCTGGCTGCATTGCCGTGGCTGCACGGCGTCCCCACAGGGCACCTGCACGTCCTGGCCAGGGGCGGGAGCCTGGACATAGGCCAGTGCCCTTGGCCTGCCACTGCCTGCAGCTGGGCAAACCGACCTCGCGGCTTCCCGAGTAGAGAAGACAGGCAAGGGGGCTTCCGGCTTCCGGGCCAGCTGCCGAGCGGCCAGACCCTGCTCGCCTGTGGTCTCCTGAGGCCGTCGCCTAGCGCCGCGCCCTGACGGCCGATGTGTGAGCGTATCTGTCCTGTTAGGAGTTCCCAAGTTTTTAGGGTGAGATAAGCAGGATCTCCGCTCCTGACGTGGCGTACGTCACGTCCTGTGAACGTGAGCGTGGAGAGGGGAAGGATTTCTCACGGGTGCCGGTGCGAACGCTGGACGTGGCTTCCGTAGGCGGCCACGGCTCAGGAGACGTGACCTGCCGCGTGACTTGCTCTCGCCTTCAGAGGACTGTTGGTCCCTGCGTGCGGGATGAAGGTGCGAGGTTTTCCTAGCAAGTCAGGATGCAGAGTAAGCCAGAGGTTCGGAAAGCGCGCAGGGGTCCCACTGACTGACGAAGGATTGACTCCAGGCATCCTGCTGCCCTGGGACTGCTGTGAAGTGGCAGTAATGTGACAAAATGAAATGCACACAAACAAATTCACAGTGATAAGAGGGCCAGAAACGGGCCCTTCTCTGGAAGGCAGGTACAGGTGGTGGCCTGGAGGCCACCTTGGGAGGGGGGCGCTGGCCCACCAGGCGGGGCTGGCTCGGGGTGGAGGACGGAGCATTGACTGAGTTGAGTGGATTAGCTCGGCCCCAGGGAAAAGCTGTCCACATCCCCTGTCCCCAAAGTGCAGCCTCATCACGTCAGGGACCCGACCAGGCTCCCAAGGCTCATCCTCAACAGGCAGCACCAGGGACTGCCCCCATGGCGGGAACAGGACCAAGATAACCAGGAAGAAGTGACCTTGGAAGACACAGAGGTGGCGTCCTTGAGGAGAGTCGAGACTCTGGGAGAGCGAACCGAGGAAGGGTCCTCCAAAAGGAGCAGGTGCTCGCGACTCCCAAGACAGGTGCTCCCCCGGCCGTCGGGGGTGAGGCCGCGGGCAGGCAGAGGCCGGGATGTTACGGAGGACTGCTGAGCTGATGCCGTCCGAACCCTCTGTCCGTGCTGGCGTCACTGGGGCAGGACAGGCAGACGCAGCATCTGTTGGGGGTGCCCAATGCCAGTGAGCTAGGGCGTCCTGCCTGGAAACGGGAAGGAACCCGACAAACACTCGCAGGGGACAGTGGAGGCTGTGCGTGGGGGCATGGTGTGACTCCACAGGACAGATGACGTGGTCTTTCCAACGGATGGCTGGCTGGCAGGGGCGCGTCGTAGAAATGAAGAGACGTGAGAGGCAGCGTGGACGTCATCTAGGTCCTTGTCTGGGGAGCAGCCTGGCCCTAGCCCGTGTGAAGGACGGGGGTGGAACTGGGTCGGAGCAGGGTTCCAGAGGGAGGGCTCCTGAAAGAAGAGGGGCTACAGACAGCACAACTGGGAAAACCCGGAGGCTTCCGCAGTGAAGGGGGCGGGAGCGCCAAACTCTTGCCTCCCGCTGCGAAAGAGAAGGTGTCAGAAGGCGCCCGAGCAGAAGGGGCAGCACAGTTACCTGTTTGGAGAGGAGCCGGAGACGCGCGTTGCCGAATCTGCCTGGTTCAGGGGCAGATACGTTTCTGAGTGGTTGGAAACGAGACAATTATAATATTTCATGGTATGAGAATATCATACAACATTCTGATTTCAGCATCCATATAAATAAACTTTTATTGGCACAGCTGTGCCCATTGGGTCAGTTGTGGTGGCTTTTGCGCTACAGTGACAGAGGCGAGTAGATGCGACAGAGACCAGGTGTCCCGTGAAGCCAAAAACACTCACTGTCAGCTCTTCCAACGGCTTGCCACGCCTCGTGACGGAAGCCGCCAGTGTGGAGCATGCCCTGGGCTGGGGCAGGACGGGGCTGGGGTTTTTTGGTTTTTGTCACAGGCTTTGAGCATAATTCGATGTGTTTGGCCATTTGCGTGCTTCATCGTGTTACGATCTGAATGTGGATTGAAACCGTGGGGTGTCTTGAAGACAGACATACGTACCTACACGGGGCCTTTGGACCTCCCCGTCCTAGACCGTCCTGGTGTTGGGCTGCAGGAGAACTGGAGAACCCGCCCTTCCCCGGAACGCGCTGCGTGCACCCCCCTTTGCGCACAGCGTGGAAGCCCCTCTGTACGCCCCTGCCCTTCCTAGGCCTCGCCACCAAAAAAGCCCGAAACATCACCTTTGTGCCCCTTTTTCCCAGGAGGCAGCTGAGGTAGTGTAAATCCGCGCTTGGCGTGTGCATGACTGGGAATGGGACTTACTGTCCCCCAGAGCAGGCGACGAATGCTGACTCTGGCCTGCAGGGCCTACAGAGTCCTGACCCCCGGGGCGCAGCTCCTGCCACCCCAGGGGATCTGCTCTTCCCCCTTAGGGGCACACTGAGTCCCCAGAGATGTGTCCCTCCTGTACCCAGGAGGATTCCTGGGCTGTTGCAGCGCCGGGTGCCTGGGCCCCAAGGTCAGTCTCTTCTCTTCACAGGAGCTACCTAGAGGGGAGTCTCCTGGCCAGCGGGGCCCTGCTAGGGGCGGACGAGCTGGCCCGCTACTTCCCGGACCGGAACGTGGCTCTCTTTGTGGCCACCTGGAACATGCAGGGCCAGAAGGTGAGCGGCACTGGGCTGGGCGTGATGTGAGTGCAAAGGTGTCTCGGGACAGGGGCGAGGTCGCCTGGGGAGCCAGTTCCCCGAGTGGCCTGGGCTGGGAGGGACAGAGCCCCATAGCTCACCCACTGCAGCCCACAGCACAGGGTAGTGAGGATGGGCGAGGGGGTCACATGCTTCCTTTGTGAGGGTCCTGGGTCCCTGGCACCCCCGCTGCCCCTCCCTGGCCACGTGGCTGCAGAGAGGCCGGGAATGCAGGAGTGGGCACCAAGCCCGCCAGGAATTGCATCTGTGCTTGTAGGAGCAGGGAGGTGTGCCTGGGGCAGCCAGTGGTGCCCGCCCAGGGGGACACTCAGACTAGGGACAAGCAGTGAGGGACTGGTGCCCAGGTGCTGAGCGGGCATGGCCCGGGGGCCAGCGCAGCCTTGGCCGTAGACTTGGAGGTGGTTGTTAGACAAACTCGTGTTTGGAGAGGGAAACTGAGGCAAGGGCGGCCCACCCAGACCTGGAGCATCTTTGGTGTCGGGCTCCTCAGAGACCGAGCGCACACGGTTCGTCAATTGCCAGGCAGATCCCTTGTCGGCTATTGCCTCAGTCTCCCCTCATTCAGAAGAGTCTCTCAGCACCACTTCTAGATGCCGCGGCTGGGATGCGGGCACAGTGCGCCTGGCTTGGGGGGAGCCTGCTGGCCTCAGCCAACCCCACGTGGCTCTTTTCCCCAGGAGCTGCCACCAAGCCTGGACGAGCTCCTGCTTCCTGCCGAGGCAGACTACGCCCAAGACCTTTATGTCGTCGGGGTGCAGGAGGGCTGTTCCGACAGGTAGGGCACACGGCTCATGCTCCCCAACTGCACCGGGCCTCCGTGTCCTGCTGGTGGGCTCTGAGACTCCCACACACGGCCAGACACGGGCAGCCTCTAAGCCTAGGGTGAACATGCGAGTCAGTTTCGTCTCAAATGGCGACTGAGAGATTTAAAGTGAATATTTTATTTTTTCTAATCAAATAGTTGATTTTAAAGAAGGGCAGCCAAGAGTGAGGTTGGTGTTTTGTGCAGCCCGGTGGCCCCTGGAGGCTCTGCCAGCCTGCCCGAGTCGCCCTGGGGGACCTCATGTGGGCTCCGAGTCGTGATGCGAACAGCAGGGGCCCCCTTGCACCAGACGATCTGAAGGAAGGGCTCTGCCCCGGGGTCCCTGGACCCTACCACTGCCTGGCCTGTGGGTTGGGGCAGGCGGGGTACCCTGCCAGGGTGGGAGGGAGCCCAGCGGAGTCGTGGCAGGGATCCAGGACTGGCCCACACTGGAGCCAGAACTGTCACCCACCGGCAGGTCCAGACTCCTGGCCCTGGAGACCCTCCTTTTGCAAACAGGTGCCCACGATGCCCTCCTCTGGCTCATCTGCCATTCTCAGTGCGAGGCTGCAAGCCCAGATCGCGGGTTTCCCCTGGTGGCTCTTCCAGGGGCCCGGGCAGCGGGTCTGGGGGTGGTGGAGCTGGAAGGCGCCGCGTGCCCCCCGCAGCCACGCGTCCTCCTCACTGCAGGCGGGAGTGGGAGACTCGTCTGCAGGAGACGCTGGGTCCTCACTACGTGCTGCTGTCCTCGGCGGCCCACGGGGTGCTTTACATGTCCCTGTTCATCCGCCGGGACCTCATCTGGTTCTGCTCAGGTGGGTGCAGCCAGGGGGTGGACGGGACCCCACGCACATGCTGCCCTTTCATGGCCCAGCCTCCACCTCAGCTGGGAGACAGAATCCAGCCTTCGGGGTCGCTGTGTCCCACCTGGCTGCCCTGGCGACCCTGTCGCTCACACGAACAGGGACACGACCCACCGGGCCATGGGCGGCGTCCCGCGCAGTGAACTGAGGGGCTCTCTGTCTCCCTGCAGAGGTGGAGTGCTCCACAGTGACCACACGCATCGTGTCTCAGATCAAAACCAAGGGCGCCTTGGGCGTCAGCTTCACCTTCTTCGGCACCTCTTTCCTGTTCATCACGTCGCACTTCACCTGTAAGTCACCGGCTTCTGGCCTCCGAGTGCCGCGCGAGGAGACCTTTCCTCTCCACTGACAGCCTCTGTGCGGGACAGGCGAGCCCGTGACCCGGCGCATCTCCTGGGGCTGCGGCGTAGCTCTGCGTCTTGGGCACGAGCTTGACGAGCACCCCGAGGGGAGACCTCGGCATTTAGGACCGTCGCTGGCCAGGCCTTGCTGCACACACCTGTGCTGAGCATAGTCCAGAGGTGGGGGCTCTTTGCGGGGGACTTGAGTATGCAGAACCCCGTGTCCCCCGCCTGGCTTCTGTTCCCACAGCTGGAGACGGGAAGGTGGCGGAGCGGCTGCTGGACTACGCCAGGACCGTGCAGGCCCTGGCCCTGCCGCGGAACGTGCCGGACACCAACCCCTACCGCTCCAGTGCAGGTGAGGGCCCGCGGCCAGCTCACATGCGGGGTCTCCTTCCGCGCCCTTCCATAGTTCAGCAGAAACAGCGTCTGCAGCTTCTGAGAGTCAAGGTCAGAGCAGTTGCTCTAGTGCCCAGCTCTCACGAGGGGCGCCGTGGCCCAGTTGGCAGCCAGGCAGGCGCTGCCCTCCAGGCTGAGCGTGGCATCAGCAGCCCCGGTCCGAGTCCTCACTGCCCACCCCACCCCTTCCACAGCCATGCGGTGAGGCTGAGATGTGACCCGTGACCGTCACTGTATGAGCCCCAGGCCCCTGCGTGCTCCTGAGGCTGCTCCGGGTGGGATGCTGCCCGCCCCTGCCTCCCTGCCAGCCAGCACCGAGACCGCTTCCTTTTGGGGGAAGGGAGGGACCCAGACCGAGGACCCCGTCACCCTGCCTGGGCCCGGCTGCCTGTCACTGAGGCCTAATGCCAACACACATCCAACATCTGCAGCGGATGTCACCACCCGCTTTGACGAGGTGTTCTGGTTTGGAGACTTCAACTTCCGCCTGAGCGGTGGGCGCGCGACCGTGGACGCCCTCCTGCTGCAGGGCCCGGAGGCGGACGTGCCGGCGCTGCTGCAGCACGACCAGCTGACCCGGGAGATGAGGAAAGGTGAGCGACCTGGGGGGCCGCAGCCCAGGCGAGCCAGCTGAGCGCCCGTCCCAGTCTGAGCGCCTGTCCCCTTGCAGGATCCGTCTTCAAGGGCTTCCAGGAGCCAGACATCAGCTTCCTGCCGTCGTATAAGTTCGACATTGGGAAGGATACCTACGACAGCACGTCCAAGCAGAGGACCCCTTCGTACACGGTGAGCAAGCGCCACACCCGCTCTGCTTCCCAGGCAGCCCTGGCCCTGCCACCATCCACCTGCCAAGCACGATGGCTTCAAGGCAGGGACTTCCCGTGAGCCAGGAGCTCACACCTAGCGTCGGGTCAGACAGCGCCCGAGACAGCCTGGCCCTGAAACTCAGTTCCACGCTCTGGCCGTGTGTCCTGGGCCCAGCGACCCCATGTCTTGAGTCTCCCGTGGCAGAGAACAGGGCCGCTGGACCCTCGCGCTGGCTTCCTGCGCTGTCTGACAGGCACACCTGCCTCCCTGCCACGCCCTCCCCTAGGCCCACGGCTCCGGGCTGGGCATGTCGTGAGGTCTCTGGGAAGCCACTGAGGCAGAGCCGGGTGAGAGCAGCAAGGGACAGGCCTCTGGCCCACAGACACCAGCAACGAAATGCACATGAGGGCGGGGGTCCAGGAAGGGGCTCTGGGGGCTTTGCCAAAGGACAGCAGGAGGGGCGCAGGCCACGCCTCATGGCCCCTGGTGTGTAATTGGTCCTCCTGCTTCTGGAATCTCTTCCTGAAGGACCGGGTCTTGTACAGAAGTCGCCACAAGGGTGACATCTGTCCAGTGAAGTATGCTTCCTGCCCTGGGATCAAGACGTCCGACCACCGCCCTGTGTATGGCCTGTTTCGAGTGAAAGTGCGGCCCGGGCGTGACAAGTCAGTGTCTTCTGTGCGCGTCCTCCCTCTGGGGACCTGGGGGTTGGCGGCACGTGGATGCGGGTGTTCGTGTCGCTGTTGTATCACGTGCAACATCCAAATAGGAGCAGGGTGTCCTGCGTGCCTGGAGAGGCCCAGGAATCCTCGGGGTTAAGCCGGAAGCTTATCTCGTGGCCTGCAGGGCTACGCTCTGGGGTAGGTGGGAGGCAGGACCTGGCGCCAAGCTTTAGGAAGCGAAGCTGAGGCGAGCCCGGCAGGTGGTGGGGGCCCCGGGGGCTGGGGCGATGGAGGCCCTGGCAGTGGCCCTGCCCTTCCGTGGCGGGGGCTGGGCAGAGCAAGGGCACCCTCCCAGCGGTTCTCTCCTCCACAGCATCCCACTGGCTGCCGGCAAGTTTGACCGAGAACTGTACTTAATCGGAATTAAAAGACGGATTTCAAAAGAAATTCAGAGACAGCAAGCACTAAAGAACCAGAACTCCAGCACTATTTGCACTGTGTCTTGAAGCTGCAGGAGGACTCGCCAGCTGCAGCTCAGGAGGGCATTTGACCAAAAGTCACTGGAAGGTGGAAGCATCCGACACTGGGTGGCCTCTCACCCTCTTTGGGACCCTTGTGAGCCAGCCCAGGGGCTGCCCCACTTTCTTCTCAAGCGGGACTGTGCCCTGCCGTGTGCGTGTCCCAGCAAGGAAGCCGGCCCTCAGCCTGAGCGCACCTGTCCCGGCCAGGACATGTCCACACAGGCGGGGATCGGACCCCACACTGCAGCACCGCAGCCCCCACACTTCTGCCAGCGAGCGCCGGCACTCTCCCTCAGCGCCCTGTTCATGCCTTCACGCCCGGATCGGTGTCTCTGGATCTGCGTTCTCCTGGCAGCCCATCACAGCCCCCGAGAGCCGGGCCCTTCCTCCTCCGAGTACCCCAGGCCCCACGGGTGTCTGCAGAGGCCGGGCTGGGGCCGGGCTACGCCTCAGACCCCTGGAGTGCCCGAGAGCCCAGCTGACGAAGCCAGACACTTGGGCGTGACGCAGTCTCCCTCTGCTAGGCTGCAAGTCACCGCCTCGGGACAAGGAGGCCCCAGCTGAATGAGACACTACTTGCCATCTCCTGTCCTGTGAAAACATGTCACAGTCTCGTAGCATCAGCCACAGAAGGACATTAGTAGAGCAGTGCGGGGACCTGCTGGAAGGTTAGAGTCGCCACCGTCCACCTGGCCAGGATCCGCTGCCACGTCCTGGGTTTTTTCTTGGAGAGGATTCAGAACTCGTCCTTGCTCTTTGCACTTACCCATCTTTTGAGAAAAATAACATAGGCTTTGGATGTGTAAAAATCTAGGGACATTCAATCTCGTCTTTTAAATTATTTATTTTTCCATATTTATGTTTTTAAATAAATGCATATATTGGATCTTAAACTCTCTAGCCAAAGATTGAATCTTGGGAAGGAACAACCTATGTGTACCCTATTCTTACAACGTTCTTATTTTAAAAGGCTATAAAATTCAAGGCAAAAAGTCCGGACTCAACCGTCAAGGTGCCGACCCCGCTGTGTCTGACTCACGGCTGCTGTGCAAACCCCGTTCCCGGTTTGCTGCCCTAGAGGTCAGCGTCCACTGGGAAAGGGTCTTTCCAGGGAAAAGTGAATACTTCAGACTGGAGTGGACCGTGATGAAATTATGAGCAATTCCAATGAATAAGGCAGAAAACTTCTATTAGCATTACCTTCCAAAATATGGAAGCAATACACACCTAATCTGTTGATAAAAATGAGAGAAATTCCATTACCAAGAGGTTACAGCCAGCCCCGTCTACACTATTTAGTCCACACGTATGAGATTTTGTTCAAACAAACCAATTAATTGAAAATCTCTTTGTTACAAAGATTTTTATGGTAATGGCGCTTAAAGTGAGTCAGACTTGATGGATCCTGTCTCGGCATTTTCTCTGACCCAAACCACAGGGAAGAGGCTTTAGCCTGAGCCCGGTGTGTGTCTGCTGGGCAGGGTGTGGAGAACTCTGTTGTCCTTGGAGGACCACTGCACATGTCCAGTAAGATCGCGGTTCAAAAGTCAAATGATTTCCTTGATCCTAGACATTAGATTTTAGATGAATGGAATTTCACTTGGAAAATTAGTTTAAAATTCAAATTAATGCGATGGAAGTTGGCCCATAGCAATGGAAAACAAGCTTCATAAAGAACTGTGAAACACAACCAAGTGTGAGGGCGTTTTTTTTTAAATTCAGCTCTCATTCTCTCAAGACATTTCGCGTGCGTCTTTCATTCAATAAGCGTCTCCCGGGTCCTGCTCTGGGCCTGGGCAGGGTACAGCGTGGGGCGAGCGCTCTCAGATGGGACCGTACGTGGTGCCAGGCCCAGTCAGTGTGTGGCCAGGGACGGCGCCAGTGCAACACTGGGCTGCAGAGGAGGACTGGGGAGGCCCCCGGAGAGCCCTCGGTGGGGGTGGAACTAGAGGAAGCCCCTGCTAGGGTCTGCTTCCCAAGCACCGGACACCAAAGCCTGGTTAGCGGCAGTTTCTGGAGTGTGGCCGAGCTGCTCAGGCCTCCGCCCTCACCGTGATGCCTGCTACCGACCACGTGGAGCAGCTTCGTATCACCTCCGTGTGCTGCCCAGGCTTTCCCCCCAACATGGTGATGCTAGGAAGTTTCTAACCAAAAATTCACTTAGAATATATTATACACCATTCTCCTCTGGCTCCAGCCCCAGTGGACTGGATTCTACCAGGCAGGGAGCAAGATGACTCTTCCCGCGAGGCAGATCCTGTCATTCTGCTGGTGTGTGCGTTGGAAGGGTTGCAGGTTTCCAAGATGTACAATAGGCCAGTGCTGGGAAAACCGAACCGCGATTTTCCTCTGCTCTCAGGCCAACACGACAGCACAGAGACTTAGGTGACCCCAAAATATGTGGGGACTTCCCCCCACCCAGAAGCAAGCAAGCATTTTGCAGGAACACTCCTGGGTGTCCTTAATTCAGTCCTGGCAGTCCTGGAGGCGGCATCAGATCCCACAGGGTGAGGGCTCCATCCACGATGGCCCCCAGACACCACCCGTGTGTCTGGGCCTTCGGATCTCTCACCCGCTGGTTTCCAGCTGGGCTCCCACGACCCCTTTGGCTCTGATTTGCTGGAGCGGCTCACAGAACTCGGGAAATCACATTCATGGGCTCCTTACAAAGGATGTTACAAAGGACGCAGATGTGTAGGGCGAGGAGTGAGGGAGGGGCGTGGAGCCTCCCTGCCCACCAGCCTCCACGAGTGCAGCCACCTGGAAGCTCCCTGAGTCCCATTCTCTTGGGCCTGGTGTGGAGATGCCACTGGATGGGCGCGAACGAAGACTGGCGGCGGCGTGGAAATGGACCGGACACGGGGTGGGTCTGACACGAGCGGTGGGGACACCCAGCAAGGCCTCCTGCAGCATCTGGCCTTCTGGGGGTGGGGTGGGCCCGCTCTGGGGTGGGGGTCTTGGGCAGGAGAAGGGAGGACTGGAGGTCAGAGAGATTCTGTCTCCTGAGGCTGCTCCCGAGGCCTGGAGCACCCCAACAGTTACGGCCAGACTGTCCTTGGAAGCCGAGAGCCAGAAACCGCGAGAAAACCAATGTCTAGATAGACATGTAAAATGGTTTCACAGCTTGAGCACAATAAGAGAACTGAAAAACAGAAGTAACGCTTGAAAGTCTGATTGCCTTAAAATACCCACTCCCTCGTGCATCCGCGTCGCAGAGCTGGGCTTCTTAGCTGTTCAGAAACTATGACTAGAGACCATCCTCCTCTACGCAAACCACGCGGCACCATCTTGTGCAGTGCGCTGGCTGCTGCAGGCCGGCAAGCTGTCCTCTGGACTGTGGCCGCACTCAGTGACGCCAGGTGGTTAACGCAGGTTCCCAGACCCAAGCTACTGACGCCCCCGTCCCCGCACCCCACGGGGCTCCTTGGGTGATTTCTGTGTGAGAACCACTGATGTACACCATGTCAAAAGTTTTAACCTGTCACCTCCCAAGCAGCCTCCGGCTGTCCTGAAACCCCAGCAGTGTCTGCAGGCTGAGTCCCGAGGTTCTGCGTCCCCACGTTGAAGCGCCACGGCTGTGTGCCGCCACTGCCCCGCTCCCTCAGCGCTCTTCAGCTCTGGCTCCGTGCACACCCGACCCCTCTGAAATCAGCATGCATCTTACAGTTAAAGGACAAGAGGCGTCAAGGTATTGGCTCAAAAGCTGGACGATTCTCAGGGAGAAAGGTCCCTGTTTTAGGAAAGTTGTCAGTTAAGACAGCCTTTAACGGCTCCCTCTTCAACCGAGGGAGACAGAACACACCGTGGTAAGAGACGTTCACCATTTTATTACCAGCGACAATGGTGTGCACGCACACACAGACACGCTCCGCAAGGCAGGCCGTGCCCCCTCCGGTCCAGCTTGTCAGAGGTGAGTCCTGGGACCCATTGCAGAACACCGCGGTCCAGTGTGTGCAGCACGTGTCCCCTGGGAAGCTGGGACCCCCACGGGTGCCTCCCTGCTCAGTGGCCAAGCTTCCAGGAACCCACGTGGGCCCCACAGGCCAAGAATTCCTGACAAAGGTGGACATACCTGCCTGGTTTTGTCATGGTGAGCCGCCTTTAATCTTTCTGCACTTTGCCTGGTTTCTAGCTTGGAGTGGTGAAGGTATTTATTCCGCTGACTGGCATGTTCAGGCCTGACGGATGGAAACCAAGCAGGTGTTGTGGCAACATCAACTTCCTTCATCCAGTTGAAGAGCAGAGTCCCTTCGTGCGCAGTTTATGGAACCAGGCATCTCACTAAATTCACACCCCAGGTAGCACATGTAGAAGCAGACTCTGTCCACAACCGCTGGGCCCAGTGGCATCTGGGGGGACTCTACCGGAAGAGCCGGTACGTCCTGGGCAGGCGCCCGTCCTTGCTCAATAGCGCCGTCTGGATGTGCTCGTAGGTGGGTAGGTCGGTCAGATCGCCCAGGGCGGCCACTGCTGGTTTCCCTCGGAGCATTTTAGAAGCAACTCTCTTAATGTCTTCTGGCTTCACGTTGCCTAGTACAAGAGCATGAAGATGTCAGACACGCTGTTTGTCTCCACAAGGCTGTGGTCACCGAACGGACCAAGGAGGCCCCCAGTCTACGTCACTCCCACCATGCTGGGCCAGTTGATGAGCTAAGTCGGGGCGAGATGACAGACGTGAGTTGTTCTTAGTAAAGGGGGAAGTGCCAGAGTTTAAAATGGTTTTCAAACGCATAAAGACATACCCAGCAGGAGTTAATATATTGAGAAAAGACCAAGCTCCTTGTCTGATGTGTTAACTTTATGACAGGTCTATAGAAAAAAACCCCAAATTCCTCAGGGCTGCGTGGACAGAAGGTGGAGCTGGAACAAGGGACCCACAGGGTTGCACCATGGCAGCAGCCTCACACGCTGCCCAGCCTCTGGGGAACCCGGGAACCACAGGGAGGTGAGTGACGAGAACCACATCCCACAAGGAGAATGCCCATGGAGATTTGTTTTCCTTGAGGAGACTGGACACTCGTGCTCAAGGATGCAAAGGGGATTCCTAAAGGACAAGGGCCCACGCAGGGGCAGGGCAGGACTTCATGCCCAGGAGGACAAGGCGGAGGTTCCCTCACTAGACTGGAGACGCCACTGGGTGACATCCAGAGGCAGAGCCTACCTAATGAGCCGCTCTGTGCCATGTTTTGAAACTGGCCCCCAGAAGATGCCTATGAGAGCAAAATCTGGCGCACAACTGGAGGAATTTCAAGGACCACCTGAAGGTCACTCACTGAGGCCACAAAAACCTAGGGCTGAGACACCTGCCAGAGAGGCACAAACAGCAAAGTACTGTCCCTAGTGACTCTGGCATTCTGCTGAGTGCTTGTCACCCACTAGTTCACTGAGTCCTCTTTCTTATTTATTCCAGATACACAGTCTCACCATCGCCCGGGCTGGAGAGCAGTGGTATCATCACAGCTCACTACTGCCTCAGACTCCTGGGCTCAAGCGATCCTCCTGCTTCAGCCTCCAAGTAGCTGGGACTACAGGAGTGTACCACTGTGCCAGGCTAATTTAAAAAAATTTTTTTGTAGTGATGGGGTCTCACTATGTTGCCCAGACTGGTCTCAAATTCCTGGCCTGAAGCAATCCTCCCAGCTTGGCCTTCCAAAGTGCTGAGATTACATGTGTGAGCTGAGGACACCTGGTGAAGGCCCAGGCTTGCAGATGGGGCAGCCATGCCCACAGGGGCCCACGAAAGTCCGCAGGAAAGCAAGGAGGTGTCATCTGAGCCCTGACCTAGGCCTTCAGTAGCCGCCTCATTACCAACATGGTACTTACGGATGAGCGTGCACAGCTCATGGGGCAGCTTTCTGGAATGTGTGGCCAGCACCTGCCTCCCCACGTCCTCGAAGATGACGGGTCTGGACTCCAGGTTCATCATGAGCATGGACATCAGCTGAGTCTTGGCACGCTCCAGCTCCACCTGGGGCCAACAACCAGGTCGGCAGGGCCTTTACACCATCACCCACCTGTCACAGCCCTGCAGGCTACCAGAGGCACCGATGGGAACCTGTCCCGGCAAAAGGCCTCCGGGTACCCTAAGCTGAAAACCAGGAAGGGAAGGGCCTTCCCCTGTGTCTGGGCCCAGGCCCAAGTCAGGAGAAAACCTGCCCCGTTTCCTCCCCAGCATCTTTGGGTAAGAGCTGACACTATACCTCATAGGGCTTGTGCCACCATTGAAATAAGGGAGAAATGTGCTTCCCTGGAGTTCTTTTTTACCATCTGAGTGCCATGCAGCAGGAGAAGGTAAAATGTTAAACTCCCAAACTCCAGGACCCAAAAGCAGCCACACGGGAAAAGCAGGAGGAGAATAATGCAACACGGATTCTGGGGCTCCAGCAGACCCGGGCAGGGCGCAGGCAACCGGGTTTCGCAAAGTCCTCGGGAAACTCTGAGGACAGCCGCCTACGTCCCGAGGCTCCAGCCAGTTACAGGAACTAAACCATCAGGGCCCCGTGAGTCAGGGTTACGGAGCTGGATCTGAGGTACGTGCCAAAGAATCTAGGAGCTATCAAACTTTGAAAAACAAACACTGAAAAACGGACTGGCTGCTGAGATACTGTATCATCTTCTAAGTAAAATAATTCCCAACTTAAACAGGTCTTTTTTGTTTTTGCCACTTCAGGCAAATATCTAAATGAATTTATCTCAATGGGCCTCGCATTAGCGAAGGGTGTTGTTCTCTAGTAGCATACTAATGAAACTAAAGAATGTTCATTTTTAAACACAATCTTTTTCTTAAATGCTGCTTCTTTTGCAGTAAAAAATGAATATGGGGCTGGGTGCAGTGGCTCAGGCCTGTAATCCTGGCACTTCGGAAGGCCAAGGCGGAGGATCACTTGAGGCCAGGAGTTTGAGACCAGCCTCAGCAAGAGCGAGACCCCATCTCTACTAAAAATAGAAAAATCAACCGGGCATGGTGGCACGTGCCTGTAGTCCCAGCTACTCAGGAGGCTGAGGCAGGAGGATCGCTTGAACCCCGGAATTGGAGGCTGCTGTGAGCTAGGCTGATGCCACTGCACTCTAGCCTGGGTGACAGAGGGAGACTCTGTCTAAAAAAAGAAAAAAAAAAAAAAGAAGTGAGTATGTAATCACTGCAGAAAACATGAAACATGGAGAAAAGAAGAATGAAAGGCAAAACGCACTACAACACCTACAGGCATGACTCCCAAGCTGGCGTGCCCTGATGCTGTGTGCGTGCGTGTACACGAACTTCCTTACGTGTGTATAAAACTGGTTTCTTTGTGCCAGCTGTGGTCTAGGAGGTACCAAACACAAGGCATCAAAAACTACGCTAAAGAAATGAGCAAGAGAAAACAGAGCCAGAAAAAGGCTAGAGAAGGCACCGTGCTGCGGCTCATGTCCTGCCGCTGTGCCACTGTCTAACTTGCCATCGCCTTACGGGGGCGCCTGAGCGGGACGCAGAGACTCACTGGAGCATGTCTTCAGCAAAGCTGAGAAAGGTCACGTGGTCCGTCCCAGGACTCACCGCCGGCGGATGAAAGCAGACCAAGCACTCAGGGGAGGTATGGTGGGCTGTGCTCGGTGTCACCACCAGGCAGGAGGGCTCTGGGGGGCTCCTGAGTGCCACAGCCAGCCCCGAACCCCTCAGCGGCACCATCCTGCTGGCTGGTGTGGCCCTGGGGTTGGGGATTGTGCCTGCTGCCAGCCACTCCTACAATGTGGCTCTCTTGCTGGCAGGTGCTGTGGGCAAACTTGGAAATGGCTCCATGCCTTCCTTACCACGTCCACGGTTCCGCCCATCAAAATAAATTCCTTTGTGATGATTTCTACCATGTCTCGAACCTACAAAGGAGAGCAACACCCTGAGAGTCGTCTGTACTCCAGCCTGCTGACCCCTCTCAAGCAGGGATGGCCCTGGTCGGGAGGAGCAGCTGTGACGGAGAACTGAGGCCGGGGCAGGACCCAAACGCTGCTCCTGCCCTGGGGGCAGCCCTCACCTGTCTGGGGTCAGCGCTGGCGTGGATGCACAAGAGGCCCGTGTCTTCGTAGCTGTGGTGGTAGGAGGTTGCGTTGTACATCCAGTGGTGCCTGTGGGGGGAGCATGCAGTGCTGGGGTGGGGGAGGGGACCTGCCAACGTCAGGCCACAGGCAACTGGAGAAAGGACACCTGGAAGGTGGCATGATGGTGCAAAAACCCACTCAGCCTGGTCTGGCAGCCTGAGGACAGCCACACAAAAAGACTGCAACCTACCTGTTGAGCACATTGAGGTAGAGCCTGGAGAACATGCCCTTGCCGGGCCCCCCGGCCGAGAAGGAGCCGCCTCCCCCCATCATCATGTTCAACACGGCGAAGGGGATGAAGTCTTCCTCCTGCAGGGACAGGAGGGCAGGGCTTGGCCAGAGTCCACACTGCGTCTGGGGCACGCCACCTGTCCAGGCCCTGGACTTACCAAGAAGGAACAGCTCTCAAGTCCTACCATGATGTGTGTGAGCTCCGGGATTGGGGTGGGGCCCAGGCTGACGTTGGACATATCTCTTTCCAGCTGTGACCGAGAACAACAAACAAGAGTGGCCCAGGTGAAAAACCACCAGGACTCACCAACTTCCCAGAGCACCCTGAAGATGGCTATACAGAAACCAGGTGCCAACGGCTCCCAGCTGCAGTGGACACATTCCGTGCCATCCTGGGACGACGGTAACCTTAAGGCAAAGCCGCAAGTGCAGTAAATTTCTATCCCTCCGGAATAAACGTAGAAACAACTCAGAAGACATGTACACAGCCCACGAGCACAAGACCTTTCCTGTCACCACTTTACCTTGACAACCCCCCCAGTGTACTGTGCTACCGATCTGTCAATATCCATGGCTGGCGCACCCCCCCAGGCCGGCTGGACGCCCAGGAGGTATTTTCTGGCACATTCCACCAGGTGCTCGTGCTCGACGCCCACTCCAGCCAGCACCATTCGATCGGGCGTGTAGTAGTTTCTCAGGTAAGAATGAAGCACTTCTCGACCAATCTTGGCTATGTTTTCCGTGGGACAGAAACGGTGGAGGCCAACTGTGTTCTCCCTGTAAGCTGCCTGAGAGGGAGGGAACAGACGCAAGTGACTGAAGGGAGTGCAGTGAGGTTTCCTCCAACCAGCCTCCACCCTCACCTCCCGCTGTGCCTCTGGGAAAATCCTATCCAAGCTGCTCTTTTAGCCAGAGTCTGGCAGTGGCAGCTTTGTGTGTATTCATAAAAATAAAATCTGCCTCTCCACAATGAAAATTCCTAGGAAATGTAAAATGTAAGGGTCATTTTATAGATGCGGTGAGAAATATCTTGTTACGGCAAGAATCGTAACGCACAAACACTGCATAAACAGCAGACTCAGAAATTCAGAGTGTTCCATGAACACCCATGACCTGCAAGGACAGGATCGGGGAGGGGCCAACTGCTCCCCACAGCCCCTGGCGTTATAAGGACCACTAAGCTGGAGGGACATTTGCAAGTTTTATGTTTTACTTCGTGAATCATTTCAGTGAGAAGCGGTTCTGGGTCAGGCCGCATATTCAGGTCCTCTAGCTCAAACTGGACAGCCATCCGTGTCATCTCGATTTCCTCATCTGCAAAAGAACCCAAGGACAAGGGCTCAGTCTACTCAGGCAAGAATGAAGAGAGTACTAATCCCTAGCCACGGAGCTGGGGCGGGTGCTGTTCACTGGTGGGCGCCGGCAGTCACCGCTACCCTCATCTAGGGGGAGACCTGGGAGGGCTCGTGTGAGTGAGGGAAACGGTATTATGGTGAATAGAGATAAAGGGACTTGAGCCTCTCGTCCCAATTCTGCCACGAAGCAGCCAGTAGGACCTGCCCCAGCCCCGGTGTCCTCACCTGTGAAAAGCACTGCAGGTCCCTGCCTGGCTATCTCAAAGTGTTGCTGTGAGGACACAAGATCAGATATGAAGACACTTAGAAAACAGGCACGGACTCCTGCCAGAGGAGCCATTTCATCAGCTAACTGTAGCAAATAGCACAGAGATCATAGCTCCAGCCAAGCGTGGTGGCTCAAGCCTGTATTCCCAGCACTCTGGGAAGCTGAGATGCGAAGATGGCTTGAGCCCATGAGTTCGAGGATGCAGGGAGCTGTGATCGCCCACTGTACTCCAGCCTGGGTGACAGAGCGAGACCCTGTCTTAACTCAACTGTAGTCCTGGACTGGAACACTGAGGCCAGACTGCTGTGAAACAAGGCACACTCTTAGATCGTCTGGATAAACCAACGCTCTCCTCTCTCCCATCCACTCCAGGCAGGGAACTCAAAGTCTTGCCATCTGCAAGGCCAATGAGGGTAATGGAAACTGCTGGCAGCATGCCAGTCAAGGTGTTTAAAAACAGTGTGAGGGTGTCTTCCTAAAACAAAAAAACCAATTTTACTGAAAACATCAAAGGACTCAGAGATGTATCAAAGCATTAAGCGCGCCCTGAAGTGCCAAGGACTTTTCCAATCACCAGGCTCATTTCTAACAAAATCACACTGTCACTGCTGTGTAGGCCCATGGCTCCACTGGCACGGTGTTTGTGGCTGCAGCGCTTCAACAGGCCTCCCTGGTCTCCCACGTCCACCGCAAGCACTAGCAGTGGAGATCCACACCTGTCAGCTGGGGCTGCAGGACCACGTCAGCCAGCAAGCCAATCACTGTGTCCAAGCCTTTGCTATCAGCAGACACAGCATACATGGTGGTGTCTCTGGAAGGAAAAATAAGCCAACAGTGACCAGGCAGCTGGGGATGTTCACACCTGGTATACCAGTGGGTACTGCCTACCATTTTGTGTCAGTGACCTGCAGACTTTTTTCCCCCTTTCCCCTCTTAGGGTATGAATTCCTGGCAGGCAGGAACCCCATCTACAAGCATGTTAAATACTTAAGTAAAAGACATTACTGAGTCAAATTGAAGCCAATGCTGATAGATATTTTTATAACCACAGGCACTCTCAAAAGGGAAAGCATTTCATCTGCGCTTTCTGAGTGTATGCTAAATGACCAGACTGGAGGCTGGGCCCAGTGGCTCACACCTATAATTCTAGCACTTTGGGAGGCCAAGGAGGGAGGATTGCTTTGGGAGGCTCCTGGCAGGAGGCCAGGAGTTCGAGACTAGCCTGAGTAAGAGACCCCATCTCTACAAAAAATAGAAAAAGTAGCCAGGCGTGGTGGCCTGTGCCTATAGTCCCAGATACCTGGGAGACTAAGGCAGGAGAATGGCTTGAGCCCAGGAGTTAGAGGTTGCAGTCGGCTATGATAGTGCCACTGCATTCTAGCCTCGGTGATAGAGACCCCATCTGGGGGAAAAAAAAAAACAAAAAATGAACAGACTGGAAATACACCCGGCCTTGGATGGCTGGGGGACACAGACGACTTGGCTCTTACGGAGCTTGTTGTCTAGCTGTAACGTTAACTCACCACACCATTAGAAGTGCACAGAGCTAAGTGGGGGAGGAACAGCCATGGGAAAGCACAGATCTGAGATCAAGTGTAATCAAGTGAAACCATGTAGAATAGACACAATTGTCCCCCGGGGAAAGAGCCCCGTCAGGTGGGACACAGTCACCAGTGCCTTTGCAGAGGGGACTTGGCTAGACCTTCACCTAGAGAGGAGCCGTTCTCAGTGACAGTCCCATGCTGGGAAAATGGCAGGAACAAAAGCCTGAGCAGTGTCTGAGTCAGGACACCAGCCTGCCTGACCAGAGGACAGAGCTCATCTGGCAGAAAGAGGAAGAGATCTGGGGTCTGAGGCAAGCTACGGAGGACCTCACATACCAGGCAACGAGACTAGACATCAGGCATGGGCAGCAGGAGCCAGAGGTTTTCTAAGAGACCTTGTTTTAAAATGTGAAGATATTACCTCCATGCTAACTTTAATTCTTAGCATTTAACGTGTCTTTTATGTGTCAATTTTTAGCATTGAAATGTAAATAGTCAACCTTTTAAAACAGTTGTTTGTCATCTATGTCCACCCATCTCACATTGCCCAGAGCTTTCTCAAAGGGTTCCACACCCGGCACACAAAGATCAATACCCCAGCCCCGACCCCAACTGTGCTCCAGATAATACTGCCCCCTCCCCTTCCCCAGCAGACCACTGCCTCTTCCAGCACTGAGCCTTGGCACAGTTCCCTGGGTCTGGAAAGCCTCCTGCCTCACTTGTCCAGCAAACTCCTCAGGAAGCAGGCCCAGTGCCACATTTCCTATAATCCTGTTCCCAACTCCAGACCAATTCCATGGCTTGTCCTCCTGGCTCCCAGCACCTTTGGCTCTTGGGTCCATTACCTATGCATGGCCCCTGCCCTATCGGCCAGCAGCTCGGGACAGGGCCTACTGTGGTATCCCCAGCATGGGGCCGCCAGCCTGGCTGAACTGATATGGGTAAGTGGGTTTCCAGGAACTGTGTCTCTGTGTAAGTGCTGCCCGCCCAATTCTCCACCCAGGCCAGGGCTCCTTTCTCCCTGTGAAGCTCTGCAGCTTCTCCAATGGGAGGGGCTCAGTAGGGCCTTAAGCAAGGATACAAAGTAAGTTGGTACGTAAAAGCTGGTGTACCTTGATGTCTGGCAATCACAAATACCCCCGTGCTTTTCCAAGGTAAGCAGAATGTCATCCTTGCTGTCGAATCGAGCAGTAGACTAGTGAAAATGAATAAGAAAATCTAAATAAGCAATCCAAACAACCCCTAAAATATGATTAAGAAAATTTACTTTTGCTTTCAAAACACACAAAAACAAAATACCTTTTAACTTAAAAGTCTTTTATTAGTATTAACTTAGCAACTTCATCATTTATTAAAATAACCATTCTAAAAAAAAAAACTTGAAAGATCCTTCTCAAGTATAGTCTCAAAAATGATGAATTGGACACTGACCGAAAATGCCAACTTTTCCAAAAAGTGAGCAATTCCACTAAGATATTTCGCTTCATATCTTGATCCTGAATTAATAAGAACTGGTAATAAAAAGAAAATTAACAGGTTAAAGCAGATGTTCCAAATAGAAGATTTAGTCTAGAGTAACCTTTCAAAATTGTGCATCTGACTCAAAAACCAGATTTAATTATGTGAGGGTGACAGATGCATTCATCGTCTTCATCGTAATGATATGGTTTTGCAGCTATGTGTGTATGTCAACACTTATGAAATCACACATTTTACCTTTCTGATGGAAAACTTTTAGAATTACAGAAAGGTTAAAAACAAAATGGTGTGTGGAGGGGCAACCCATCCTAAATGCCATTACCAAAAATGGCGACTGTTCATATTTCAGATTTTCTAACATGTTTCCACTTGGTACAATTCACAACTGACTACCAATCACAACTTACAGTCAATAAAGCATGCACACGTTAAAACAAGAAGACCACCTGCAACGCTACCAACAGTACTTACTTCCTACTGTGCAAAATTGTCCAAATTTATTTTGAGAGGCCACGCGAAGCCCATTATCCAGTGTGGTAACTTTGGTTTCAAACTTTTCCTGTCCGTCGACTGTAGCAAAAACAGGCTTGGGTACTCCAGGAAAGGGAGAAGAGAGGGGGATATTGGGATAGGTGCCACCACTGCTAAACTGTCTGTATGCCTTGGGTCCAAACCTGAAACAGAGAAACTGGCCCAGTTGCAACAGACCTGAGAACGGGTCCTGTGGTAACTATACAGATGCAGCTAGCTATGCTCTGTCGGCATTAACAGTCAGTATCTGCCATTCTAAAGGATTTATTTTGACACACCTTCAAAGACAACATGGAGGAGTGACCCAGGCTCAGCCAAGTTGGTTCAGTTCCTTGGGTCTCAATTCCTCTCTGTAAAATAGGGCTGATGACAGTGATTCACTCCAAGCACAATGTGTACACATGAAGCCCTTAGCACAGCTCTGCTGTTAACCGGCATCAGTGAAGGGTGGGCAGAAGCCGCACCCCTTATTAACAGGGTCTGAGTGGTGGTCTGGCCTCCATCTCCCTCTACTAAACTCATCTCTTGAATCCCCCCTCCCTGTCCATTAGGTCCCAGCTACCCCTTCGTTCATTCCTCATCTCTTGGCTTAAACGTCCCCGATGAGGGGCTCTCTCTTATCAGTCTGTCCAGTCTTTCCTGCTATTTTCCACTACATGTTGCTTATTTACTTCAAAGCATTGACAAGACTGCCAACACTTCCTTCACGCCATCGTCTGTAACCATCTCCAGAGGACAGCAACTCTGCTTCTATTCACCTCCCTAACCCTGAAAAAATGCTAGTTATGCAGTGAGGGATTAATATAATACACATTTGCTGCCTGACCGAAGGTGCCAGCGCGGGAAACGCAGGCCTGGCCACCTGGGCAGGAGCAGCGGTGGGCACGGAAAGAGTCCTTCGCGTCAGAAATCCACAGTCGAGGGGCCACAGCGCAGCAGTCGAGAGCCCTAGACCCTGCTGTCAGACAAAGCCCCCGGTTCTGTGGGTCTAACAGAGCCGAGGCCCCGCCGGAGCGAGCACGCGGCAGAAAAAGGGCAGAGATGACACACGGCGCCATGTCGCTTGCAAAAACCAAAGACGGAGCTTCCAGAAAGACTCGAGCAGCCCCGGCCCCAGGCCAAGGCCTGGCTCGCCTTCGCCTCACCTCAGCCGGGAGCGGCCCCAAGAACCCGAACCCCGCAGCAACCGCGTCGCCGCCAGCACCACAGCCGCCATCTTGGGTCTCCGCCCACCGCTTCTGTCGTCACTTCCGTTTCCGCTGGTGGCGCCCCAGTCCCTCGGCTTCGGCTCCCGGCGTTTCGGCGCGCGCTTCCGGTGCGCAGACCGGAAGCCTCGGCAGGAAGCTCGGAGGAGCGGCGGCTGCCGAGCGACCGGGACGGGCGAAGGGGGCAGCGGCCTGGGCAGAGCCGGGGCCATGGAGCCGCCGCTGCCGGGCTAGGCAGGTCCAGCCCGCCGGTCCCGCGGCGATGTCGGGCTACCCGCGCCGCCCGGGCGCCACCCCGCTGTCCCGAGCTCGGAGCCTCGTCATTCCCGACGGTGAGCGGGGCCGGGCCGGGAGGGCCGGGAGGGCAGGCGGGCGAGGCGCCCGAGCGCGGCGCGGCCCGGCCCCAGCGGGGCCTGGGGCCTCCCTGCCGGCGCGGGCCGCCGGGTCCGCGTGGTGCAGGTAGGTGGCCTGCCACAGCGCGCGGGCGGCGCGGCTCGCGGTAAAGTCGCTCTTATTGTTGCTTACAGCTCCAGCGTTCTATGAGCGCCGGTCTTGTCTCCCCCAGCTAGACTGTGAGCGTCCCCATGGCAGGGACCTGGACTCCCACTTCTTCGGCATTCGGCCGACTTTTATGTGCTATGTGCCCAGTCCGGTGCTAGCTTCCGTGGGAGATACAGGTGAGAGACGAGGGCGCCGGCCTCAGGGAAGCGCCCGTTCCTGTACTACCTGTAGGTACCTCTGCTATAGCGTTATCTCCGCCATTGACCCAACAATGAGCACTGCACGCTCACCGTGTGCCAGGCACTGGGAATACAAAGGTGAAGTCCCCGCCCCCTAGGAGCTCACAGCCTGGTTGTGGGGAGACCCCCCAAGACAGTTCCAGGACAGCCTCCTCAGTGCCCACCCCCCAAGACAGTTCCAGGACAGCCTCCTCAGTGCCCAGTGGGAGCACAAGAGACCACCCCTTTATTCTAGGTGGTGGTGGGCGGGAATGAGGACAAGGGAACCTTCCGATAGGTGGTGATTGGAAACTGAGCTGGAGCCATCTGTGTCCACAGCCAGGCAGCCGGCAGGTGTTGTTCATCCTCATTCTTCCCAAGCAGCTGTGCTGCTGGGTGTGCGGAAGTGTTTAGGTGGTTATGTCAGGGTCTGAGGACATTCAGAGGGTATCACAAGACAGAGAAGGACATGTTCATACCCAGCTGGGCATCAGAACTTACCAGGAGCATCTTTAAAATCACAGACACCAGAGGCCGGGCGCGGTGGCTCACGCCTGTAATCCTAGCACTCTGGGAGGCCGAGGTGGGCAGATTGTTTGAGCTGAGGAGTTCGAGACCAGCCTGAGCAAGACCGAGACCTCGTCTCTACTAAAAATAGAAAGAAATTAATTGGACAGCTAAAAATATATAGAAAAAATTAGCTGGGCATGGTGGCGCATGTCTGTAGTTCCAGCTACTCGGGAGGCTGAGGCAGGAGGATCGCTTGAGTCCAGGAGTCTGAGGTTGCTGTGAGCTAGGCTGACGCCACGGCACTCTCTCTAGCCCCGGTAACAGAGTGAGACTCTGTCTCAAAAAAAAAAAAAACAAAACAAAAAACGTTTGCGTGACTCTCCGGACCTCAAGCAGCCCAAAAGTTCTGCCGGTTGATGAAGGCACAGCAGAGCACTGCTGCCCACCTTGTGCACTGGGCTTGAGCGAATGTTCTGGAACTCTGCTGTACCTCGCTCGGGTCAGCATTCCTTCTTAAAAAGGCCT
>CAUYSK010125289.1:0-14112 GCA_963575035.1 Avahi laniger | reverse complement strand
CCTTTGCAGAAAGAAAAATGGGACTAAGGTAAGTTAAGTGATGCGCTCACATGAACATGATTTCCATCCAGGCCTCCGTGTTCCCTCCCGTTCCAGAGGGCACCCTGGCCTCTGCAGCACAGGTGCGACTCAGCAGAAAGTATTTTATTGGGGACGTTCTCTCTCGCTTTTATGTTCGTTTCTTCTCTCTCAGTTCTGCTTCTCTCTCTCTCTCTCTCTCTCTCTCTCTCTCTCTCTCTCTCTCTCTCTCTCTCTCTCTCCCTCTCCTCCATTTACTGCTCTCCCACTTTTGCCTTCTCTCTTTTTAGAAGCATCTCCCAACTCTAGCTCTGAAGTTTAATTGTAGTAGCAAGCATAGCTTGCTGGGGGTGAAACTTGTCTACTGAATAATTTGCTGCATGAACTCTGATTCCTCTTAAGTTCTGTCTGAGAGTGTTTAGTTTCCTAACGTTTGTCTGAAAAATGTGCTGCTGTATGATATTTGAGTTTTCATTGTTGTATATTTAATCTTATTTTTTTATGTGGGTAGAAAAATAAATCAGGCTATTTTGAATCCCTCATGGTACCTAGTATGGTGCTAGGCTACCTGAATATTTAAAGAGGTTGATTTCCAATCTCCAGCTTATAAATCAGTTTTAATTTAGAAAATGTCTAATCGATCAAAGGGTTGCTTACAACTAGTTTGGGAGGGAAAGAAAAACACTTCTAAGATGCAGAATTATGTACCTTGAATGAGGCAGGAATTTGAATGCCCCACTTCACATCAAGGTGAGCTAATTCAGGCATTTTAATAAGACTTTTTAAAGTATTTATCTGACAACTTTAGGAAGATAAAACTTCCGAAGTGAGAAGTTGACACAAATCTTTCATTATTTGCTTCCACTATACACAAACACATACACACACTTGTACTCACACATTCTATATCTTCAGTGCAAACGTGCAAAAGAAATAAGCCTCTTTTAATAAAATTTTATTCACTTAACATCCAGTCTTAAGTACCCAGAATTTGTGGGGTGCCACAACAAAATGAGTGTTGGAAATACTATGTTAAAATCACAGAAATGTGTTGTAATCATAATCATCAATCATAATGAAGTATATAAGGAAATGAAAGTAACCCGTGCCTGTGAAAGATCTTGTGAGAGAAAAGCAGAAAATATTCACAGTAAGACACAAATGGGGAAATGTGTCATATGGAATGCAAGTTGAATAGAAGGCCAAGTGGTCCAGAGGAGACTGATGATGAGAGAGTAATGCAGAGGCCAGTGGGAAGGGGAACAGAGTACACAGGTGCAAGGTGCAATGGCTCATGCCAATGGACTGACTAAGAGACAGAGCAAAGGAGCAAATTGAGCAACCTTAACTCATCACCACTGCTGACTACTGTGGGTCATGGGAATGTGAAAGATCATTCAGTGGCAAATTGGATGGCATCTTTCTACATAATCACAGAATTATCGGGAGTAAACTGTTAGAAAATGAGGCAAAATATGGCAGGATAAATTAGATATTGATTTTGTTCTCTTTTCTCTCCTCCCAGGCTGTGGTGCTCCCTTGCCCCTGGGGAGTTTGGCATAGCTTGATTAAAAATCAAATTGCTTTGGAAAGTTGGCTCTGGGATTTAGTTTTCTAGTGCCTGGACTCTTTCAGGGTACCATTCTGGAGCATCAGAAGAGAGTGATGGCTGGGAGGAAGAAAGAGGGAGGAGAAATTTTTAGAGGCTGGGAAGGGAAGGAGATCTCCTGGCCCTAGAGCAGCAGGGAGCCTCTCTGGCTTCTGAGGGGGTAGCAGAAACTAAGAAGGTGACAATGGAAGGGCTCTCAAACAGTGAAGGACTCTGGATACACTGAGCACAGGGTCAACAGAAGCACCTTATTTCGAGAGTCCCCCAGGCTTAGAAAATGAGGTCATCCACAGTGACCTTTACCTGAGTGGCACCCAGATTCTTTGAAGTCACAATAAGAGTGACAACTGCCAGACTGATGTCCTGAAAATTGTCCTTCTTAAATTATTTTTAAAACACTTTTACATTACTGAACTACAAATAATTTTGTTGTTGTGATACCAAATTATTTGAAATTTGGGAATTTCACTCTTATGCCTTGGAGTCAGCAGTAATGAGTCGCTTACTCCATTTTTACTTCCTTGACTCCAGCCTGCTGTCCTAGGCAGATCTGCATTTGTGTGGATCATAGCATGTTATCACATTGAGTTACCTGCAATGTGAGGGAAAGAAAAAGACCTGTAATTTAGACTTTAGATTTTTCCAAATCAGATTTTCAACATGACAGGAACTGTTTCAGGTAGTTCTGCATCAGACGGTTCATGAACCAAAAAAATCAAGACAAATTGGAAAGTGTACTTTGAAATGAAATACAGCTCTTGCTGATAAAATATTGCAGTCCTTTTAAAACATACAATGGTCTGCCCTAATTATCAAAGCAGAGTTGGAATTAATTGAAGATTAAAGGGATAGAGGGAAATATTTGGAGTTAGTTTAAAATATCTCAAAATTCTTCCTTCAATTGATATAGAAACATAAATAGCTTTTAATTAGCATATGAAAAATCTCATAAAATATTCTTAGGCCTCAAAGACTATTGGGATGTGTGTCTATATACCTTTATTCAGTTATAATTCACATACCTTCCAATTTACCTATTTAGAGGTGCATTTAATGGTTTTTAGATATTCAGAATTGTGAAATCATCACCATAATTAATCTATTTTTATTACTCCGAAAAGAAACCCTGTACCAAGTAGTAGTCACATCTCATCTCTTTCCCTCTCCTTCACCAGGCAGCTACTAATTGATGTTTTCTCTATGGATTTACTCATTTTGGATTTCAGATAAATAGAATTATACAATATGTGGTCATTTGTGATGGTTTCTTTCACTCAGCATAATGTTCAGTATTCATACATGTCATGGCCCATGGGTATGTATTTTTTATTGTTTAATAATTTTTCAGTATGTGGATATATCACCTTTAGTTCATCCACTCATCAGTTGATGGACATTTGAATTATTTCTACTTTTTATTATGAACACTTGATATATATTATTTGAGATTGAACTTCTTTACAATGATCAGACAGTATTTTATTTTCATTATTTATGGTTCATTCCAGGGTTATTTTTTATATTAATTAACTTCATTGCCTAAATATTTATACTAGAAAGTATGCTTAAAATTTATATTTCTACTAATTATATTTCATTTGTTCTATTAGAAATATTTTAGATAATAAACATAATAAAATTTTCTATACTGATTTGTATGTTATATGAGACATATGGTATGTCTGTATAAGAGTTCTGTCGAAGTAAATTAATATTTAGTATACAGTTCACAGTACCCACATTCTTGCTTCAGTGAATTGTCTGGACAATGAGGTCACCTCAGGGATTGCTGAGTCCGAGCTCTCAGGCATCATCTCTCATGTGTTTCATGAGCATATATGTGCTTAGCACTGCTATAGGAGCTGGAGCTTATGTCAATATACAGAACAAACTAAAGTGCCCATCATCTTTGAGATGTAGTAAGGAAGAAAGCAATCTCTCTCCTTCCCTCCTTCCCCCTCTCTTCTTTCTCCTTCCTCTCTCTCTCTGTATGTATACAAATGTGCATAATTCTTATCTGTGTATGAACTTTATATATAGCACACAAGTGGGAGATAAGTACAAGGAGAAGAAAAAAGCAGAAAAGGGGGCCTAGAGGGAGGAAAGCAAATTTAATAGGGTGGTTAGGGATGACCTCGCGGGAAAGTTCTTTTCAAGCACAGAAGTTGAATGGAGTGAAGGAGAAAGGCATGAATATACGGAAATGTAGATACTCCCCCAGGCAGGGGGAGCAGCAAACACAAAGGCCACGCAGTGAGACAGTGCCTGGCATGTGCGGGGATGGACAAGTGGATCGGGGAGTCTAGAACTGAGTGATGTATGGGGACAGGAAGAAAAGACAAAATCAGAGTTAAAGGTGGAAGGTGAACCAAGCACCCTGGGTCTTGAAAGAAATTTACGAACATTGGTTTATGCTCTGAGGGCTTTAGACAGATGAATAACAGAACGACATTTTAACAGTCACACTCTGACTACTGGGATGAGAATAGACTGGAGATTAAAAGCTGGGGAGGGTGGCAGTGATGGAAGCATCCTTTCCAGTTAAGAAAGATAATGGTGGTTTCGACTACTGGCCCATAATATTGCAGTAGTAAAACGATGTTTGCTTTAGTTTATTTAAAGACAGGAAATACTTTAGCATACTCATATGCTCAGGTGTAAGGGTTAACCTAGATAGGAAAAGATAATACTTCCTGTTCTGACAGAGAAATGAGGAGATGTAGATGACAGTACGTGAAAATAAGCACGCTGGCAGATAAAAAGCAACCTGTGAAACTGATGATGTGGTGGCCTGTTTGTGAATTAAAGAGTAAAGTCGGGGCTCCCTGAGTAGGCCAAGGCAGGATGAGAGCTGTCCCCCAGTTTCTCACCAGCAACCTTAAAGAATATGAACAGAAAATGCCAAGGTTTACAACTTACCAGAAGCCCCTTCTACACTGCTTTCGACTCTGCTGTACCCACCACCATTTGCAAAGTATTTCCCTAATAAGAGCTTGATAGTAGCATTGTAGTAGACAAGGTTGTTAATATGTATCTATATGTATTTGCTATCTGGCCTCCTTCCCACTCCTCAATCTACATGAATGATTCTGCTGCCATTCATTCTGGAGTTGTTCAAGTGAAACACTGTTTAGTAACTTATGAACACTTGGATTTTCAATGATCTGTTCTTGCCACTGTCATTTTATAGGCTTTCTATTAAAAATATGGTTTGCTTTTTCCATCTGGGATAGTCTGAGTTGCATGGGACACTGTGCCCAGTTGGAAGTTACATGGGTCTTTATTTTTACCCCAGTTACCACCAGATCACTTATATGTTTGAGATGTGCTCCTATAGCCATTTAAATACAACACATACTCAGGTACCTATGTTTCAGATCAATGTACACTATATTTATATAAAGAAAAGATGACCTTAATCTTCTGGGGGGATTTTTAGGGGATTAGAAGCCAATTGAAATCTCTATCATTCTTCTGCTTAATCCTGTTCTGCTTCCTTTAAAATGTGGAAAGCTTTAAAAGAAGTCATTTGGTCATTCTGAACTTAATAGGTGTTTATGCTTCGTGTAAATTCAAGTTCAGGAGGTCAAATGCAGAGGCACTACTAGGAAATTGGGAATGGCACGTTACAAGAGAGATATCTCAGTAGATCCAATTCACCTCTTCAAAAATGAGGCTAAGCATGTCTTAATGATAATGTTAACAATTAAGGTACTTAAATGTCATTGTGAAAAATTACTAGCAGAAGACCGGGAAAGTTTTGACAATAGAACACGTCTTTCTAGCAGCCTGTGAGAGGCAGATAAGTGTTTGGGTTTTTTTTTTTTTTTTTCTTTGAATGTAGAGTTCATCAAAGACACTTTGTACATGAATTAGCCAGATCAACCTCTGATTAATCCCTCAACCAACATTCCAAGATAATAAGACCTGGCTACAACCATTGAGAAACATTTAACTTATTCTGCTAAGCAGCTACAGATCTGACAAGTCACACCCTATTTATTCCCCCTCAAATATGGATAGCACAAGTTATCTTCAAGTGTTACTTGCTACGGGAGAGTTTTGAGTTATATTCTATGTAACCTCAGACAGCAGTAAGTAATTTGAATCTTAAACTAAACATTGTTATGATATGGTTTGCAATATCTTTCTTAGTAAAGAGAGAGTTTGGGCTGTTGTTGAGTCTCTGACATATGGAGTTTAAATAATACCAGGAGAGAGGAATAAAGTTAACATAAAAATATCCTAGGAGGCCAAAGAGAAATGTGAAGGGACAAATATGGCACTATCTGGCTTCTGTCACATAGATTTGAGAGTTAAGTGACTCTTGTAATGTGACTGTGAAGAAATCTCCTATTTCTCTCTCCCGAGAGTCAAGTGAGGCTCTAACCTACAGAGGAAACAAGAGTCCTTGTGCCATGCACTAATTGAACCAGCAGACTGGGTTACCTGGAGTAGAGAAATGTGCAGATGTTCAAAGGAATCTGGAAGCCAAATATTGACAACAGCCAAAATCAGTGAAAGAGGTTGATTCTTGGAGGTTGAAGGCACCAAGTGGGACTACCGGAGTGTGGTCTGGTGAAGGGAAAGGCCTAACTCATTTGAGACTCCCAGTCTCATCGTCTCAGACAAGAAAGGGGAGAAAAGCCTTTGAAATAATAACAGTAATGAACTCTTGTGTAGTGCTTTATAGTTTACAAAGCAATTTTCCAAAAACCCCAACTACCTTACAAATTAGCAGTGCATTATTTATTACCTACAATTTATGGTTGAGAAAATGAGATTCAGAGACTTTACATAACTTACTTAAGATTGCTTCTTTAGTGTCAAATCTATGATCAAGACTTAAGGGTTTTTTCAAGCTTGCTTCACTATACCAAATAATTCCCCCTTTATATATGTAGTCATGTCATTAGTTGAATTAAAAAAAAAAGTATCAGATGTGTATATACCCACCCCCTCCAACCCACTCCCATCTGCCCAATACCCGGTGAATGTTACTACTATGTGTTATACACACCTAATGGGTGCAGTGCGCACCGTCTGGGGGATGGACACTCTTGAAGCTCTGACTCAGGTGGGGCAAGGGTAATATATGTAACCTAAACATTTGTACCCCGGTAATATGCTGAGATAAAAAAGAAAAAAAGTATAAGAAATGTTTCATAGGAAACATATCCATATATTAAATCAATGATAGGAGTTATGTTAATAAATCGAATAAATATGTGAAAGTCAGAGACTTAGTCTTTCAGTATAGAAATAATTTTCCATTTTTCCTTCTTTCATGCCCTTATATTTAACATTAGATTTCATCTGCCATCTAGTGGAATTTGGACAAATCTCACATAAAAAATCATGTCGTTCCTTCCATCGGATTGTACAAAGTCTTTATCTTCACCTTATATTTTTAAGCACTTTTATGTGCAGACTTTTTCTTATCTCAAAAAGTAGTAAGTGTTCTGTCATCCTGAATTTTGGTACAATCTAGTTCTTGACTAACATGCTACATGAATTAAAACAATCCTTTTTTTTTTTCTTTGAATCGCCATTTCCTCTTCCACAAAATAAATGAGGTAAAAGTCACTTTCAGCTATGAAAGTGTGTAACTCTATCTTTGCTTAATAACAGTAAAAATTGCTGATTTTTAATTGGTGTTCTCCCTCTGTTCCAACACCTAACTCTTCCCTGCTCTTAGAGCATTCCAATGGATCAGTGAGTTATTAGAAAGCTAGAATTATGTAGAAAATCAACAAATGATATTTGTCACGTGTCATCACAAAGAAGATAAAATGTACCCATACAGTGAAACATTGACGCCACATAAAATTACATGGATTTGGTTATGGATTTTAGTTATTCATCACATATTTCATTTACCTTTGCAGTAGCTCCGTGAGACCATCAGAGCAGGTGTGTTATCCCTATTTGCCAAAAAGTAAGCAGGGAAATGGAAATAATTACTGACTTGATCAATCTCACAAAGGCATATGGTTGTAGGAAATGAATTAACACTTAAGTCCATACTACTACCTGCAAACCAGCAGCATGAGGGTCACCCAGAGTCTGTGTACTGTGGAGAACCTCAGGCTTTACCCTCGGCCTGTGGAGTTGCAATCTGCAGTCTCACAGGGTCCCCAGGAGATTCCACGTGCATTAAAGTTTGAGAAGCACCGATGTAGCCCGGGATATCTAAAGTCAGCCCTGCGGTCTTTGGGGAGAGTTTGAATCTGTTTTTATCTGAAAAACTCAAATGAGTAAGAGAACAAATTTCAAAATAAATCTTAGATATAGTGAAATGTTTTGAATGATTTCAGATTACTTAGAAAATATAACCATTGTGTTTCTAAAGCAGCAATATTAATGTTCTTGGTTTTTTATGGCAGCTATTTCTATAACCACATATTATAACTAGCACAAGCTTTTGAAAATATCTGGAATTTTTGAGATAAAAGCACTTGGTTTAGCTCAATTCCTTCAATTTATAGATGAAGCAAATGAAGTTTGCTTAGGAAATTATTGGCAGTTAGGACTAAAGTTGGAGCTCCTGTCTGCCGGTCTAATGCTCGCTAACCAGCACATTTGCCCTTTACATGCGGTATGCGGATTATAGTCTGTCTGGATGGCCATTTCCCAGAACCTGTTCTGCAGAACAGTAGTCTTGCAAGCTTCTCTGCAAAACTGTGTTTCAGAAACACTGTATTATATACCTCCTTCTTGGAGAGTCTCAGCACATTCTCATAATACATGAAAGGTTCTATCTTAAATCATTTTAACTTTTCAGTTTACCAAGCATGAGATGCACTTGCCTCCCTCTGATGTCCTCTTCTGCTGTTTCTTTTTTAAAGTAAATTGTATTTTGTATATTTAAGTCATACAACATGACGTGGGATACCTTTAGATAGTAAAAAGGTTACTGTAGTGAAAGGAATCAACATGTCGATCATCTCCGTTACTCTTTTTATGTTGTTGGTTTTGTAGCAAGAACAGCTAAAAATCTCATTTAGCATGAGTCCCGTATACAGTGCAAATTTTACCACCTATAGTCCTCATGTTGTACATTGGATTTCTAGAATTATTCATCCTCCATATGTGTTACTTTGTGTGCTCTGACCTACATCTCCCCATTTCCTCCTCCTCCCTCTGTCTCCACCCTGGCTAACCACCATTTCGTTCTCAATGTTGATATATATATATGCATTTTAAGAATTTCACATATAAGTTAGATCATACAATACTTTCCGTTCTATTTCTGGCTTATTTCACTTAGTATAATATCCTCTAGGGCTATCCGTGTTGTGGCAAATGGTAAGATATTGTTCTTTTTAAGGATTGAATAGCATTCCATTGTGTATATGTACCATAGTTTCTTTATCCATTTATCTGTCAGCAGACACTTAGGTTGTTTACAAATCTTGGCTATCGTAAATAATGCTGCAATGAACATGGGAATGTAGATATCTTTATGAAGCGGTGATTTCATATCCTTTAGATTTATGACTAGAAGAAAGATTGCTGGATCATATGGTAGATTTATTTTAAATTTCTTGAGAAACCTTCATATTGTGTTTCATAATGGCTGTACCAATCCTTGTTCCCACCAACAGTGTGCACGATAGCCCTTCTTTCCACACCCTCATCAACATTGATTATCTTTTGGCTTTTTGGTAAATGCCATCCTATCACGTATGAGGAAACATCTCAATGGTTTCAATTTGCATTTCCCTGATGATTAATGATGCTGAGTACCTTTACGTATGTTTGTTGCTCATTTTTGTATCTTCTTTGGAGAAATGTCTATTCAGGTCTTTTATCCATTTTTTAATTGGGTTACTTATTTTTCTACTATTCATAAGTTTTTGATATGAACCTTTTATCAGATATATGATTTGCAACTATTTTTCCCTAGTCCATAGGCTGTTATTTCCTTTGCTGGGTAGAAGTTTTTTAGTTTAATGTACTCCCAGTTTTTATTTTTGCTTTTGTGGCCTGAGCCTTTGTTGTGATAGCTAAAAAATCATTGCTCAAGCCAATGTCAGGGAGCTATTACCCTATGTTCCTTTTTAGAAGTTTTATAGTTTCCAGTCTTATATTTAGGTCTGTTATTCATTTGAGTTGATTTTTCTGTATAGTGTAAGATAAGGGTCCAGTTTCATTCTCTTCCGTATGAAAATCATTTCCCCAGAACCATTTATTAAAGAGACTGTCTTCCCCCATTGTATCCTCTTGATGCCCTTGTCAAAAATTAGTTTATCATGTATATTTGGATCTATTTCTAGGCTATCTATTCTATACCACTGGTCTATGCCTTTTTTATACTTGTACCATACTGTTTTGATTTCTATTGCTTTGTAATATAAGTTTAAATCAGGAAGTATTAATATGATGTCTTCAACTTTGTTTTCTTAAAATCGTTTTGGCTGCTCAGGGTTTTTTATGGTTCCATACGAATTTTAGTATTGTTTCTTCTATTTCTGTGAAGAATGCCATTAGGTTTTTGATAGGGATTGCATTGAATCTCTATGTTGCTTTGGGTAGTATGCACATTTTTAAAAAATCAATTCTTTTGATCCATAAGCATATCTTTTTGTTTCTATCTTCAATTTATTTCATCGATGTTTTATAGTTTTCAATGTATACAGCTTTTACCTCCTTGGTGAAATTTATTCCTATGTATTTTTTTGATGCTATTGCAAATGGTAGTTTTCTTCATTTCTTTTTCAGTGAGGTCATTATTTGCAGTAGTAAAGATGCTACTGATTTTATATCTAAAACTTTACTAAATTCATTTATTCTAACAATTTTTTCATGGAATCTTTGGGGTATTTTACGTATAGGATTGTGTCATCTGCAAATATAATTTTATTTCTTGCTTTCCAATGTGCTTGCCTTTTTTTTTTTCTTGTCTAGGATTTTCAATACTATGTTGAATAAAAATGTTAATAGCAAAAATGGACATCCTTGTTTTGTACTGGATCTTGGCGGAAAAGCTTTCAGTTTTTCCCCATTGATTTAGCCTCAAACTTCTGGCCTAAAGTTATCCTCCCACCTTGGCCTCCCAAAGTGCTGGAATTACAGGAATAAGTCGCCATGCCTGGTCTACCTTTTGATTTCCTCTTTGACTCAGTGGTCAAAGAAGCAAGTTGTTTAATTTCCACATATGTGAATTTCCCAAGATTCCTAATATTATTGATTTTTATGCCATTGTGGTCTAGAAGGATAATAGATACGATTTCAGTCTTATTATTAATAAATTTGTCTTGTAGACTTGTGTGCTAACAGTCTATTTTAAAGAATGTTGCATGTGCACTGCAGAATACTGTGTATTCTGATTCTGTTGAATGAAAAATTTTGTATACATGTATGTTAGGTCCATTTGGTCAAAAGTGGACTCAAGTCTAGTGTTCCCTTATTATATTTCTGTCTTGTTGATTTATCCATTTAGTAAACATTGCTACAGGATATTTTAATTGTCAAATATCGGGATCTACAAGGTTTCAAAATTAGTGCAGGTTTTACATAGGATGTTAGTGGCTTCAAAAACAACTTGAAAACCTTTCACTTTTGGAGGAATATTTTATTCAAATTATAAAACAAACTTTTACCATAATGTAACTTAAAATACTCATGGCATAATATGACAACAGTTTCACATCCCACAAACTTATGAGCTAGGGGTTTACTCTGCACAGTCACCTAGGAAGCCAAACTGATGGCACCCACCATCTCTTTTGTTTTGTCCTTAGTTGTAGTGTTGCAGCGAGTGTGACAGCTAGTGGTCCCGAGGACAAACTGAGCAGCACACGGAGATTCGGAGAATCAAAGTTTATTCACCAGTGGGTTCACAGGGGTCTTGCCACCAAATTCTGAGCCCTGTCTATCCGATTTTTCACACTTTTATTAAGTTGGGGTGGTCTGAGGGGTGAGGTCTCAGGTGGCTAATGCCAGCCAGGTAATAGGTTAGTTGATGTGTCAAGTAATAGGTTAGTATTATGTTGATGCACCAGGTAATAGGTTAGTATTATGCTGATGCAGGTCTTCCCTGAGGAGTGGGGGTCTCACGTGACTGACGTGCCAAGTAATAGATGGGGGTTTTCCTTATCAGTAGCATCAGTTGGCAAAGATGTGGAAGCACTTCAGTACTTCTCGGGTTTGTCGCCTGACACTTCCATCCACACAAAAGTGGCCAAAATTTATTGCATTATTCCTCCTAATTGTAGAGGTCTGAAAGGGACAAAGGGACAGACAACACATTTAGTGATCACTAATCAGTCTGCCACGGCTAACAATGCTCTTTTAATAAACAAAGTTTTCATGGCATTTAACAGATTTAGGACACCTATAAGTAATAGATTAACCAAAAATTGTAAGATGGGGCATAAGGTTTGCCACAGAATTAAGTATTTAATATAAAGGAAAATTGAATAATTAGTAATATATCCGATGTGTAAGAGTGAGAGAAGAATTTCAGACCGTTATGGCAGGCAATTAAGGGAATGTTGGCCTTCTCCACACAAATGGTAGCTATATAGCCCAGGGATGTGGCACTGGGTGCACAAACAAAACAGTGCAGTCACTGCCGTGGTCAGATGATAGAGGTATACATGTCAGTGAAAGCCACAGAATAGGGGACACAATTAGCATTTCAAATATTGAGTATATGTGTCCCTTACTGTCCTAGGCACTTTATAATCATGTATAGAGTAAATACATGACTATCTTATGGTGATTAAAAAGGAAAATTAGGAAATAAATTATGGGAAGCAAGTAAAATAGCAACAGCCAAGATTTTTTTTTGAGGGTGTATTCTGCATTCCTAAACAATTATTCTTAAGCAAAAGCATTCCATGGTCATAAAACTTTGATAAACACTGAACAGTAATTTGTCCTTTTATAGATTTATAGCACATTAAAGGCTCTGGGAAAACTTCTGGAAATAAATCAGTTTAATGTTATTTACTGAATTCACCAAACTTTTTATCACAGGCCTCAAAAGGTAAAAAAAATACTCTATACCACACTATCCAGCTTGAAGTACTATTGAAGGTGACAGTCATCCTTGGGCTTGTTTTCCTACATGTGGAAGGCCCTAACTGTTCCCTTCCTGGGCCTTTTCTTAGGTATGTGTTTGTAGTAGGCTGGTACAATCGTAGTGTTACAGGAAACTTTCATATTAACCAAGTTATGCAAGTAATTATCCATCATATCACAATCTACAAAGTTTAAGCAACTTCAGTTCTCGGGATGAACGAACTGTGGACTGTGTGCCAATTCCAGCCCATCTTGTATATTTGTAAACACAGCCACAACCATTTGTTTTTTATTGTCTGTGGCTGCTTTTGTGCTACAGTGACAGAGCTGTGTAATTTCTGCAGAGCCCACATGGCCTACAAAGCCTAAAATATTTCAATCTGTTCTGTACAGAAATTTTGTTGATTTATGATTTAGTAGCTTAAGTACATTTTCATCAATAACTTATTCAGCATGTATAGAAAACTGAGTCAAATGTAGTTTTAATGTTTACTATTGATATACATTGAACTTTGGGAGTTTTTGTTTGTAAATATTTCTACAATTTGGCAATGAATTAAAATAGCTGACTATAAAACTTTGTCCATTTAACATTTTCAATGATTACACCCTCAAGTCAATTTACCCACTTCGTAATTACATTTAGAGACCTTCCCTTCTAAGGATCCCAAGATTTTTTTCTTACATTTCCCAAATATAACTTACTAACTCTTCATGACTTTGTGTCCACACAGATCTTATGCTTATCTACATATCATTCTCAACCAATCCAAGTCTTTGTCAACCAAATGATTTTAGAAAACTACTATCAGATGATTGCTAAAATGTGCTTACATGCCTTCTGGGCCTTATACCACATGTGATATTTATAATGTGTTAATTTAGCAAATGTGTTGAACACTTTGTACATATTTTGCATGTGTAGTTATCCAAAACAAACAAACTTGTTTTTAATCCCAATATAAAAACCACAGTGTTGTATAGGAAGTTACCTTGATGCAACAGTATCCTCCAAGTATACTACCAGGCATCCCAGAGGTCTTGGAACAGAAAATCTCAGAGAACAACTTAAGATGTTCAAATAGCATACTTTATTAATCAACTTCAAATACACGGAAGCTAGGGCAAAGAGAAAGCAGGTTTACAAACCTAGGGCAGGGTGAAAATCCCACTATATCTAAATCCTGAAGTACATTGATATTCAAATGTCTTATCTTTCTTTTTTTTTTTTTTTTATTATTCCAAGGTATTGTGAGGGTACAAACATTCTAGTTACACTTTATGTCTTTGCCTCACCCATATGCAGGTTAAAGGGCGTGCCCTTCCCTCCCTTTAGTGCTCCCCATGTCCTTTAGTTGTAGATTTTCCCCCCATCCCCCTAATCCCTGGAGAGTATTTCTGCCATGTGATCACCCTAGTGTTGATCAGTTAGTACCAATTTGATGGCGAGTACA
>CAUYSK010125286.1:0-11369 GCA_963575035.1 Avahi laniger | reverse complement strand
TAATTTTATGTGTCAACTTGACTGGGCTAAGAGATGACCAGGTGATTGGCAAAACGTTATTTCTGGGTGTGTCTGTGAGGGTGCTAATCTCTGGAAGAGATTATCTCTCTGGCTCAGTAAACTGAGTAAAGGTCACTTTCCTCAATGTGGGTGGGTATCATCTAGTCCGTTGAGGGCTTGACTAGAACAAAAAGGGGGAAGAAGGGCAAATTTGTGTCTTTTCTTGAGCTGGAACATCCACCTTCTCCTGCTCTTGGACCTGAAGTTCCTTGATGGGGCCTTTGGACTCTGGGACTTACAGCATCTTCCCAGGTTCTCAGGCCTATGGACTTGAACTAAATTATGCCATCCGTTTTCCCGGGTACCCAGCTTGCAGATGGCAGGGACTTTTAAACTGTGTAAATGTGAATGAATGAATGAATGCTTGTGGAACTTTTCAGCCTCCATAATTTCACGAGCCAATTCCTGTCATCCATCTCTCTCTCTTTCTCTCCCTCTCTCCTGTGTGTGTGTGTGTGTGTGTGTACATTAATTTTTTTTCTGTGTTTTTTCTATGGAGATCCCTGACTAATACAAGCAGTTTATCCAGACTCTTAATTATATAAATAAATGCCTCAAGTTTAAAATTTCATTTTTCTGGTGATACCTAACCTTTACTTGTCTTGGTGAATCGTTAGTGCAGATTAAAATAGTGTATTAATGCATTAGAAAGTGTCACAGAGTCTTGCCCATGTGAATGTTGTCCTCGGGGGACATTTTTCCCTTGGAGTTATCTCATCCATTTATTTATCCCTGTATATTTTGAAAATCATTTAAAGACTATTTGTGGCAAATCACCCTCGTGTTACATCTGGGATAGTGAGGCCCTCATACTCTACAAGGATATGAGAGAAAATTGTCACTGCCATAGTGTTGGGTCTTTGCTAAAGAATTGAAGAGTGGCAGGAAAGAGCATGTGAGACTAAGAATGAGGACTCTACATCAGTGCTGTCTAGTGGGAAATATAATGTAAACCACATATGTAAATTTAAAATTTCTGGCTGGGGGTGACGTTTCACATCCTAGCACTTTGGGAGGCTGAGGTGGGAGGATTACTTGAGGCCAGGAGTTAAAGACCAGCCTGAGCAGCATAGCGAGACCCTGTCTCTACAAAACCCAGAAAAATTAGCCAGGCATGGTGATGTGTGCCTATAGTCCCAGCTACTTGGGAAGTTAAAACAGGAGGGTCGCTTGAGCCCAGGAGTTTGAAGTTGCAATGAACTGTGAGGATGCCACTGCACTCTAGCCCAGGCAAGAGTGAGACCCTGTCTCAAAAAAAAAAAAAAAACCAAAAAACATGTAAAATTGTAGTCGCCACAGTAAAGAAAGTAAAAAGAAAGAAGTTAAATTTAATAACATATTTTCTTTAACTCAGTATATCCAAAATATTAATTCAACATGTAATCAATATAAAAAAATTATTAATGAGATATTTGTACATTTTTTCATACTAAATCTTTTAAATCCAGTGTGGATTCTACCCTGCAGCACATCACAGTTTGGGCCAGCTATACTTCAGATGCTCGATAGCCACATGTGGGGCTGGAGGCTACCATATTAGTGCAGCTCAAGATCTCGGCAATGGGTATCCTTGTGGGCACCTCTGGGGTGACCAAAATAGTTTCTGATGATACTCCTTAGACATTGCTGAGTACTGTTTAAGCTTTCTTTCCCATGGCTGGGTCTATCTGCTTTCTAATCCATTATTGTTATTACTTCTTTTGTGAATCCATGCTTTAATCTGTATATTCAGGCTTCCAATTTATTGCTAACCAAACTTATAAGACCCTTGGGAGTTTTCTAAATTATTTCTTTTAATTGCAAGTAACTATGTAAACATGAATTAATTAATAATGCATATAAAGAAGGAAACTATTATTATTGAGTTAACAGCCATGTGCCAGATAATTTACTAGGCTTTTTGCATACTTTATCCTTTTTTTCTCCACATTTACAGGCTAGGAAACTGAAGTTCTAAGAAGTTAAATAAATTTTTCTAGGCTACATAGCAAGTTAAGTTGCAAAACTGTGATTATCTGACTCCAGAATTAATGCTCTTTCTATCATACCACGCTGTTAGGAAATTGCACATTGTAAGTCTTAAAAAATTTGAGATTCGATTAATAGTTCTCAGATCTTCACTCTAATGCCTCAAGCAGAAAGCCAGTTGATGAACAGGTTATGCTAAATGATGAGGATTGGTCAGTACAAAGGACTTTTATGTTTATTTTTGAAAACTCCTCATTTGGTTGATTTATCTTGCTGACTTCCTACTTATTGGGGAGAAAAATCATTGGTAACTATTGCTTTGAACTTACTCTATTAATTGTTGTTCTAAAATGCATAAGTTGTGAAATTTTTTAAAAAAGATATCTTCTTTATTCTTTTGGCTTAGATGTGTTTTTAAAGAAACATGCTTGTAGGTAAATCATTGCTAAATTAAGATAGAGCTAGACATTGTTACTATTTGATTACATTGAAACCTATATTAAATAATTACCAGATTTAGGGCCGGGTGCGGTGGCTCACGCATGCCTGTAATCCTAGCTCTCCAGGAGGCCGAGGCGGGCGGATTGTTTGAGCTCAGGAGTTCAAAACCAGCCTGAGCAAGAGCGAGACCCCATCTCTACCAGAAATAGAAAGAAATGATCTGGACAACTAAAAATATATAGAAAAAATTAGCCGGGCATGATGGCGCATGCCTGTAGTCCCAGCTACCCGGGAGGCTGAGGCAGGAGGATTGCTTGAGCCCAGGAGTTTGAGGTTGCTGTGAGCTAGGCTGACGCCACGGCACTCACTCTAGCCTGGACAAAAGGGTGAGATTCTGTCTCAATAAATAAATAAATAAATAATTACCAGATTTAATTGAACTTTATTTTAACTGTAAAGGTGCTAGCCACACCTGCTTTAGAAACACAAAATAATGTATGAATGCTTTGCTTTAAGACAACTGAGTACAAAAATATGGACTTTTAAAACAGACAATAGTAGAAAGGTTAAGAGCAAGGGCTCTAGATGAGACTTCCCAGGGTCGCGTTCTGGTCCATTACTCACTAGCTGTGTGACCCCAGTCACTTTAGACTTTCTCTTGCCTATTCCTCATGTATAAGGTGATAATAATAGTATCTATCTGTGTTAAATGTAGCACAGATTCACTTTAAAATCAGGCACTGAAATAAAGTACTTGGGTGAAGGTAATTTATTCCTTGGTGGAAATGTTATACCCACAGGGGCTAAGATACCAAATCCTACAAAGCCTAAAGTTGAGAGGATTCCCAAACTCAGTCACTGAGGATGGGCAGATTTCCCAAGAGGGTCAAGTGGTGAGTGCCACCAATTCTACTTCTGCCCCTTAGTTCCTACACCCATGCTGACGGGATGGAGCATCATGTAATAGCCGTTGGTATAACCCATACATTGCACTGGAGAGGACAGGGCATCCAGCCCATAGAGAGTTATTCTACAGCGGAGCCTTTAGATCAGTCTAGCATTTCATCGGGCTGGTGATGCCATAAAAGATAAGACCAGTGGGTCCTATGCCAGTAAATGAGGGCTGGACGAGGCAAAGAAAGCAAAACCATTATCAGAATAAGTATCAGTCCCAGTGAAAATGAATTGCTGTGACTTTCAGAGTGCAAGGAATACGATGTAATCAACTTGCCACCAAATATGTCATTGGCTTCCTTGAGGGATGGTATCATATCAACGGGTCACTTTTGGCCAAATGCTTATTGGTCAGACATTTAGCATTATTGGTAGCTAGGTCAGCCTTGTTTAGAGGGAGTCCATGCTTTTGTGCCCATGCATAGCCTCTGTCCCTGCTACCAGGACGACTTAGTTCACAAGTCCACTGTGCGAGCATTGAGGCAGCCAAGGACAGGGCTGGCTGACATTCACAGATGAGCGGTCTTTTCCCATCTGGTTGTTCAGTTGTGGATGCTTTGTTGAGTATTCATACTTTCTGTCCACACCTATAGGGTTATAGGTGTGAACAGAAAACATGCCTGTTTTTCAGACCTCTTTGTATCTGATTATGTAGTATTACTCCATCCAGACTCCTGATCAATTAGCAGAGCCATTAGCTACTGCCCAAGAATTGATATATGTCCTTACCTCAAACCCCTTCTCTCTTCACACAAAGTTGATAAAGCTCTGCCTGATGGCAGGATTTCCTTTCACTGTTGTCCTTCTGTTCTTTACAACTGTGTTCCCCAACCCCAGGCCACAGGCTATACTGGTCCACAGCCTTTTAGGAACCGGGCCGCAGGGCAAGAGGTGGGCAAGCGAGCAAAGCTTCCTCTGTGTTTACAGCTGCTCCCCATCACTCACATCACTGCCTGAGCTCCGCCTCCTGTCAGATCAGTGACAGCATTAGATTCTCATAGGAGCGCAAACTCTACTGTAAACTGCCATGCGAGGGGTCTACTTTGCATGCTCCTTCTGAGAATCTAATGCCTGATGATCTGAGCTGGAGCTGACGTGGTGATGCTAGCGCTGGGGAGCAGCTGCAAATACAGGTTATCGTTAGCAGAGAGGTTTGACTACACAGTAAATGTAATGCACTTGAATCATCACAAAACCATCACCCTCCCTCCCCCCAGTCCGTGGGAAAATTGTGTTCCACGAAACTGGTCCCTGGTGCCCAGAAGGTTGGGACCACTGCTTTAGAACAGTGCTCCTCAAATTGGTCATGTGAAAGGATCATTTGTTTGGTTTGTTTTTAGTTCATTATGAGTGATCTTTTTGTGAATATAAAACACACAGTTATTGCAGCAATGTCAAATTGCCTTAAATGTTTCTAAATGTGTACTGTTACTTTTAATATTGACCTTGTTGTGGAATGATAAAAACAACTTATGAACTGGCGTGAGTCTGTGGTCTACATTTTGAGCAACACTGCAGTAATTACTGCATGAGGCTGCAGTGTGACAGTAGTTTTCATCTTGCATCAACATATCAAGTTAACCCATCCATGAGCTATGTGGTTTTTTGCAGGAGCCACTCTCTGAGAGTGACACAAATCATTGTTATTTTAGCTGGCTAAAATATTCCTTCTGATTTATTATCCGGGCCAGGTGCAGGGGGGAAATGATAGAAGGGGCTTCCTTTGTCCTTTTCTCTCATAATGGTTCTTTTACATGTCAGAGAACCAATGTTTGGGTTCTATCTGCTGCTAAATATATCCATCCTAGTTACATACTCAGAGACCAGGTGCATGACCAGATGGTAGGTCTGGAGACCCACTGGGCCACCTGTGAAATGGACTTGGGTCAGGACTCCATTTATTATCTGGCCTCCATATGTTCTCACTCAAATTGGGAGACCACAAAGGTGTTTTGGATACCCTGGTATCAATGTTGGCTTAGACCCTATATCCAGAAGTCCCTGAAAGGGTTGAGAAGTCCTCTTTCAGCAGTATAGGGGTTCTCTGGTAAATGGTGGCACAACCCTTTAGAGAATTCTTGAAGAAACATTGGCTTTTTTCTTTAAAAGGACTCAGCCTTCCCTGATGTTGATGGGCTCAAGGTCTGAGAACTGGCTTCGATCTGGAAACTGCACATCAACCTTCTCTCCAGGTCTTGTTCTTCTTTACCAATATGAGTTTTAAAGAAATAGTCTCATTCACTACCTGTTATAGGTTGAATTGTGTTCCCCCCCAAATCCGTATGTTGAAGTTTGGACCCCCGTACCTCAGAATATGACTTTATTTGGAGATGGGATCATTGCAGATTTAATTAGTAAAGATGAAGTCATACTGGAGTAGGTTGTGTCCTTGATCCAATATGCCTACTGTTCTTATTAAAGGGAAAATGTGAACATAGAAATGTACACAGGGAGAATACATCATGAAGATGAAAGCAGAGATTGGGGTGCTGCTTCTGCAAGTCAAAGAATGCCAACAACCACCGGAAGGTAGGGGAGAATCATGGAATGGATTCTCACAACCCTCAGAAGGAACCAACCCCGCTGACATCTTGGTCTTAGACTTCTGGCCTTCAGAACTGTGAGACGACAGATTTCTGTTCTTTAAGACACCCAGTTTGCGGTGCTTTGTTGCAACAGCACTAGCAAACAAATAGCCATCTCTTTTGCCTCTATAAACAAAATGGCTAATGGTTTATCAGCCATTGCCACAGATTCCTGTAGGTCAAGTTCTCTGGTTGCTGCTGTGACCTTACTGCCTTTTATGGTATGCATTTGCCTTCTGATGGCTCACTGCCACCTCTGCCTCCTGCTATTTTTAGACTCCTGTCACTCTCGTTGACATCCCATTGGTGTTTTAGGACCTCCTAAGTCTCCTTGAGATTTCCTTGCTAGAAGTTAAATTCACAGGAGAGTTCTTCCACATTGCACACTCTATCTAGCACTCTTTCCCCACACCTCTGCTCGGGACCCTCAAGATCCACTTCCGTATGTGTTCTCTCAATTCTAATGATGCGTATCAGACAGGCTCAGCAGCTATTCTGGAAAATAAGCTAATTCTTCCCATAGCAGGGATGGCACTGCACAATTGAAGCTGTTATGAGCAGCATCTGATCCTAGTTATTAGTCTAAAAGCAGTGAGGACAGGCAGGGCAGATTCTGAGGAGGGCATCCTCCTCAAGTATGTCCTTTGCCAGGGCTCTATGCAACTGGAGGTGGCTTTCCTTTATGAAAGGGAAGAGAGTGAATTCTGCCAGCCCAGAGGGTTCAGCAGAATTGAAGGTTCAATGTTCTCATGTACGCCCACCCAAATACCACCATGCATCTCTACCCTACCCCTGCCCTGTCAGAGCCCTGATGGGAGACCTGCTGAGGCTATGCATTTAATCTTCTTTGTAGCTAAGCCCCTCCATCAAATTTTAGGCCTGATTTCAGGATATTCTGCTTTCTGAGTACAGGACATGAGGGTCACTTTAAATACTGACATGGAGTTTTTCTGGCTTTTGCAGCGTGATTTGACAGATGGCTTACCCGAGCCTGCCATTCTCATTCTTCAAAGCTTCTAGAGTACTTAACAAATGCTCCAAAATCTTTGTGTTTTGATGACCCCGTGTCTTTCAAGTATTTGAGCTATTATATAAGCTTGTACTTTTTCTTCCTCTTGCAACCCATTACAATCCACCTCAGGTAAAAGTTTCAGTCATTGTACTGCCATCACATGTTATGGGTTATCACCACTTGCTTATCACTGGAAATTGGATCCTTGCTGCCCTCTGACGAGCAAGTAATACAATTCCAGAATCTTATTCTGAGGGGCTGCTTTCTAGTGCCACCTCTATTACCAACAGTTTTAATTAGGATTTTCCCCTAAAGCAAACCCTGGGATAAGGACTGAGGTGCAGATAGTGTATGTGCAAGGCAATCCCAGGAGGGACAGGAAGGAAGTGGGGAAAGAGCTGTGGATCCTGTAGGTGGAAAGCTGTTGACATGAGCGTGACTATCCACAGCAGTGGAAGAGAACTCACAGGCAGCTCCAGGGGGTATGGTGTGCCCATTAGCAGGGTATCCTACATGGCTTAGCAGAGTTTGTTATGAAGATTACAGGTGTAGAGCAGGAGCACAGAAACTAGCACATAATAAATACTCAATAAATTTAGCTACTTTTTTTATTGGTGGTTAATCATACCAATAATGTTTTTTTTCTTTGTTTGCCAGTATGAAAGGATTCATTTCACGATGACTTTAATTAGTGAACTCTCCTAACACGTTTGATTTTTGAAATTTTCCAAGCTTTTCTAACTCTCCGAAATATATCTATTTTCTTGAGCGATTCCCATAAGCCCTAGCTTATGACTGAACTGTAACGGTAAGAGAGTGACTGGCCTTTATTTAGCCTTGGTGACCTAAATCCAGCCTCCGGGTCCTGCAGTGCGGTTATTTTGAAGCTAATCTCTCCACTCCCCTTTACTATCCCACCATTTGTAACCTATTTTACTTCTTGTCAGCATGATGAAAGAAAAGTAAAATTTCTGTTCTTTCTATCAAAATAAACTCTATTATTTATGGCCTTCTTGAGCCTCAAAAAAATCCTTACTTAAGGGTCCAAATGGTAATTATAACTCTCTCTCAGAGGAAATGTCTGTTATACTAGTGAAACAATGGTATCAATTTCAAATACAAAATTTGATGTTTCCTTTTAAAAAATTATTGTTTCTACTTCTGTTTGATTTCATCATTATTTTATTATTAGCTAGATCAAGGAAATGAAATTAATTTTCCAAGGGACTCTTTCAAGGTGAAGTGTATAGGCAAAGTATCAATAATTTTGTGATTGAAACTTTTTCGGAGGGTAAGGCAAATTAGGGAAGGAATGAGGAAGAGTAAGTGTGGTAGGAGCAAAATGCTTATAGAACAAATCATGCCTAATTTAATTTCTTTTCAATACTCAGGCAAACTCAATGAGTAAACAAAAACTAATAAGCTTAGTATATATATTAGAGAATGTTTAGTATTCTACTTTCATGGACACAGTCAATATAGAAACCATATGACATTTCATGAATAAAGTAGAGAGATATTAGTTGTAGATATAATAGATTATATAAAGAAATAATAAAATAGAAATAATAGTGATAAAAAATTGAATATACAGATAGCTTTAACTGACACTCAGTGAAATTTGCCAGTGTCAAAAAAATTCATTGGGAGACCGTTAGATAGTGCCTTGGGTTCCTATATAAGTAAACCTTAACCCAACTCCGTGTAAACAGTAAACAGTAAAACAAACTTAAGCTTAGTCAGAAACTACCAGTTAACCTCTAACTAAAGACTTTACGAATCAGAAACTGTCAACTAGGGACTTTCCACTTTAAGCAATCAAATATTTTCTTTGTCTTTCTTCCACAGACACCTTATAAAAGTCTTCCCTTGCACCCTTTGGTGGAACCCAAACCACTTGCAGCCTGGTGCTGCACAATTCATGAATTCCTGAACGTTCAAACAAACTCTTTAAAATTTTAATATGCCTAGGTTTATCTTTTATAGCAGTTAAAGTGATACTTAAATCTTTATTATTTATCATCATTTATATATTTAAATTTATTTTCCAAGTTTATTTAAGTCACTATATTAAGATACTACCGTTAATACTTTTAGGTGTGATAATGTTATTATGTTATGCTTTTAAGAAGGGAATCTTGTCTTTTAGACGTGTGTACTGAAATATTTATGGAAATGCTATGATGCCAGGGATTTTCTTCAAAGTGTGAGGGTATATAGATAAAACAAATTTGACCATGAGTTGATGATTTTTGAAGCTGGATGTTGAGGACACTGGGGTTTATTATACTATTCTACTTTTGAATATGTTTAAAAATTTTTATGGTACAAAGTTAATAAATCATTATGTGGTATGTTGTTAATGGATGGTACTAAACTTCATAAGTAGATGTTAATTATGCTTTCATTTTTCAGTTATAGTTAATATTTTCACGATAATAATAGTCACAGAGACAGGGCAGATAATAAAGAAACTACTTCTTTTGGCAAGGTTGTTTTGGGCAGAAGACTCAGATTTTTGAATAAGTATTTCTTGGACTAAAGGGAATTTTAAGCTGATAGGACCTTGAAAAATTTCTTTTCCAATTTCTTTGTTTGCAAATGAGAGGATTGGAATTTGGTTGGCCTGGTTAGTCTGTATCATGACTCAGACTGCGGTGTGGGTTTCAGCTTTCATTTCTAGGTTTTTCCTACTGTATCAGATGCCTGTCTGCAAAAGTAATGTAAGATTCTCTTAGCTCACTAAGACTCAATTGCCCATACAGAGGGATAGCTAAGGTGGCAACAGAGTGCAGTGATCAAAGCCCTGCCACTTACTAGCTGTAAAACCTAGATTGCTTTATTTTACTACCCTAAATCTCAGTTTTCTCATAAATTGAGAAAAACAATAGTTCATGTTGTGAGGATTATAAAAAATAATGTATGTTAAAATAGTGACAGAATCTACTTTCTAGAGACTTTGTAAAGATTTAATGGGATTATGTATTTTTAGCACAATAGCTAAATAGCTGGCACATAGTATACACTCAATGAATAATTAATATTGTTGTCATTATTATTACCATCTTCTTACACTCAAGGTAGTAAGAAATTTTGAATTTTAAAATTTCAGTGGATAAACTGCAGGCCGTTAATATAGAATTCATTGTAAATGAGTGTGTTATATATATGCATATATATTGTATGTGTGTGTAGACTGATCCTTTAGATACCATTTTTAAAAAAGCTTTATTGAGATATAATTTTCATAACATACATAGTGTTCATCCATTTAAAGTGTACGGTTTGATGGTTTTTATTTTTTTCACAGAGTCCTTCAACTACCACCACAATCTAATTTTAGAATATTTTCATCACCCTAAAAAAAAGCCCCTGTACATATTAGCAGTCACTTCCCATTTCTTCCATTCCCCCAGTCCTAGGCAACCACTAATCTACCTTCTGTTTCAATAGATTTGCCTATTCTGGGCATTTCATGTAAGTAGATTCATACATAAGGATTGTCTTCCTTTACTTAGCATATATTTTCAGAGTTCATCCATTATTGCATGTGTCAGTACTTCATTCCTTTTTAATTCAAATAACATTCCATTGTATGGATCTTTTTACAACTTACAGAATATTTTATACTTTCCTATGTCACTGTGTTTGGGATGGAAGAAGAATGAATTCAGCTCTATTCTAGGAGGATGTAAGAATTCTATACTTTTCTAAGGGATTATAATCGTAGCTTGAATCATCTGCCAGGAGAAATAGTCACTACATATACATACACCTAACATTACCTAATTATGATCTAGAATGAGAAGCAGAGAGGAAAGAGAGAAGAGGGAAAGAAGAAAAAGAAAGGAATTAAGACATGGGTAGACCAAAAGAACAAAAGACACTCTATAAAAAAGACACCTGCACCCGAATATTTATAGCAGCACAATTCACAATTGCAAAGATGTGGAAACAACCCAAGTGCCCATCAATACATGAGTGGATTAATAAAATGTGGTATATGTATACCATAGAGTACTATTCAGCTATAAGAAACAATGATGATATAGCACCTCTTGTATTCTCCTAGATAGAGCTGGAACCCATTCTGCTGAATGAAGTATCCCAAGAATGGTAAAATAAGCACCACATGTACTCACCAGTAAATTGGTTTCACTGATCAACACCTAAGTGCACATATAATAACATTTATGGGGTGTCGGGCTGGTGGGGGGGGAGGAGGGGATGGGTATATGCATACATAATGAGTGTGATGCCACGCTTGAAACTCTGACTTGGAGGGGTGAGGGGAGCAAGGGCCACATACGTAACCTAAACATCTGTATCCCCATAATATGCTGAAATAA
>CAUYSK010125285.1:0-52828 GCA_963575035.1 Avahi laniger | reverse complement strand
AGAAATCCTCAACAAAACACTAGCAGACTGAACCCAGCAACATATAAAAAGGGTTAAACACCATGACCAAGGGGGATTTATCCCAGGATGGCAAGATTGGACTCACATCTGAAAACCAGTGAATGTAATCTGTGTGGGTAGAATTATGAAAAAAAGCCCACACAGTCATCATAATAAACACAGGAAAAGCACTTGACAAAATCCAGCAACCTTCATGATAAAAACACTCAACAAACTGGGACTAGAAGGGAACTTCCTCAGCCTGATGAAAAGCATCTGTGACAAACCCTCGGCTGACATCATCCTTAAAGGCGGCGAAACCCAAAAGCTGTCTCCCTACGAACTGTGTCTCTTCGGTATTGTTCTAGAAGTCCCAGCCGGAACAATTCAGCAAGGAAAAGAAATAAAAGGCACCGAGATTGGAAAGGAAGAAGTAACCCTATCTCCACTTGCAGATGACGTGGTCTTGTACATAGGCAGTCCTGAGGAAGCCAGTACAACTGAGATATTACAACGTGGTCCCTCCTTTCAAGGCACGCCCAGGCGAGGAGGGGACCCCGTACATGCGGAACAGGAGCGTGTACCTGCGAGCATCGTGGGAAGTGTTTCCCGGAGGAGCTGCTTCGCCTGGTCCAGGTGGAGGAAGCAGTTTGAAGGGGCAGAGAGGACAGTTGCGGGGGCGAAAGTGGGGTCGTGGGACCAAGCAGCGGATGTCCAGAGGTGCAGGTGTGGGCCGCAGGGCAGTGCTGAGCTTGTGTACCCGCAGAGCGGGGCTTCCGTGGGGCTGTGGTGGGAGGGGGTCGTGGAGGTGGGCAGGGTCCACGTGACGGAGACCCTCGTGGCCTGCCCAGGGGTTTGGACTCCAGCTTTCAGGCAGTGTGGTGGCTCAGGGGTCTTAGTAGGCGTGTTGGGACAGCTCCGTGATCACATGCGGTGGCCTCAGGGCGCCCTGGAGTCTTACATGTGCGCGTTGTCCTGCATGGAAGTGGCAGGGTCTTAGCGCAAAGTCCCTTCCTTTCCAGGCTTCTGGGTGGAGCGGACCCCGGTGCACGAGGCAGCCCAGCGGGGCGAGAGCCTGCAGCTGCAGCAGCTGATCGAGAGCGGCGCCTGCGTGAACCAGGTCACGGTGGACTCCATCACGCCGCTGCACGCGGCCAGTCTGCAGGGTCAGGCGCGGTGCGTGCAGCTGCTGCTGGCGGCCGGGGCCCAGGTGAGTGGCTCTTCGGGGCAGACCCCCAGGCTGGCTGCAGCCACAGGAGCGGAGGAGGCCGACGCAGGAGAGGTCCAGAGCGAGGAAGGGAAGTGGGTGGGCTCAGCCTCCTGTGACACACATGCACGCGGACTGACCGGAGGGCACCGAGGGGACTTTGGAGGAAAGGCAGCAGGGGACAGAACAGCGTGTGCCAGGAGCCAGGGGAGGACAGGCCGAACTGTGTCCACGGCCCGTGACGACTGGGAAGCTGAGGGCCGGGAAGTGCTCTTGGTCTCGGCTATTAGGAGTGCACGGTGGCCCCAGAGAAGACAGTTTTAGCAGAATGGTGGTGGGTGCTCTGCTCTGTGGTGGGCAGGGGACCGGCCACCTCCTGGACACAGGACACTCCTCCGTCTCCGGTGGACGGCCAGGCCCAGGCTGCCATGTGGGCCAGAGAGCAGGTCCCAGCTCTGCGATGGCTGAGTGGGATGCTGGCAGACCAGATGTCTGGAAAAGAAAAAAAAACAAAAGTCCGACTTGCTGCTTTCCCTGCTGTGAGCACACCGTGGCCGGTTTTAAGCTGCCAGTGGTTTCCTGCCCACAGAATTCCCGGCTGTTTAGCCCCGAGCCCTGGCGAGCTGCGGCTGGCCCTGCGCAAACCAGCGAGCAACTTTACGAGCGTGCGGGGCCCAGTCTGAGCTCGAGGGCTGGGGAGGAAAAGGAGACGGTGGGTGTACTGTTTTTCCAGAGGCCTGGCCTGGAACGAGTTTCAGCCTGTACCCAAATAGAAGCAGAATTTGGACAAATTCGGGGTATAATTTGCCAATTCGGGGAGTCGCCTTTTTCCTGGCCCGCGGTGTCCGCGCCCGAGGAGGCGTGGGAAGCAGGCCCAGGCATTCCTTCCAGTTGAGGCTTGAGTCAAAACCCGTTTTCATACCCTGCCGCCCTCAGCTTGCAACCAGCGCTCTCCTGTGCTTATTAGGTGTTTGGGGGGTGTCAAGGGGGAGGCTGAGGTTATCCTGCCCCGAGAGAAGAGAGCCCCAGATGGGATGGCTTCTCTGCCTAGGAGGCCACCGAGTCCCCTAGGCAGGTGTCTGTCCCCGAACGTCCTTGCCTCGCTGGCGCCTGGGCACATAACAGCAAACCGGTGCTTCTAACAAGTGTCTTTGCAGAGATGCATCTGCACCACGCTGAGAAAGCAGGTGGCGTGTCGTCTCTTTCCCCGCTCTGACACTTGCTTCTTCCCCCACGAGGTGGACGCCCGCAACATCGATGGCAGCACCCCGCTCTGCGACGCCTGCGCCTCGGGCAGCATCGAGTGCGTGAAGCTCTTGCTGTCCTACGGGGCCAAGGTCAACCCGCCCCTCTACACGGCGTCCCCCCTGCACGAGGCCTGCATGAGCGGTGAGTTGCTGGGCCGCTGCACCCGCCCGGCTGGGCTCCAGAAGGTTCCTCCATCCTGGGATGACGGGCTTCGCGAAGGAAGTAGGTAGCTGGGATTGGAAGCCCACGGCCGCGGAGGGAGCATTCCCCGTCTGTCTCTGGCTCTTGGTGGCCCCGCTGTGGAGATTCTGAGCCTTCCCTTGCCGAGAGACGGTCTCAGTCTGGGGCTGGGCAGCTGCTTCTGTGTCGGGCTCGGCCTCTAGGCGGAGGCTCCCGGGCCTCTCCACGTTAGCGCTGGGCCCGGTCGGCCGCAGCGGCTCGCTGGGTCTTGGTGGTGGTTGCCCTGTAGGCCCCTGATCCCAGACTTGGGGAGACCCAGACACGTCTCAAGGTCTGGGGCCAGAGGCTGCGCTCTGACCGGTGCTCTCGGGAGGGTGCCGGCCCCGCGGGCTCAGGGAGCAGGTGGGATTTCAGTGGATCATCAAAGGTAGATCGTGGATAGTGGGAGGACAGGAAGGCTGCTCCAAGCACGGGGAAAGTCTCCATCCAGTCTCGCTGGGTCAGGAGCTCCTCGTGTATTTAGGACTGGACTTTAGGGCGAGGCCAGCTGGCAGAAACATTTTTAAATGCAGCCTAAGGAGTGGATTTTATTACACTCTTCTGAGCAAAGGTTGCACATCGTGGCTTGTATCCTGTTTGGCCAGGGTGCTGTTTATTTTTGGGTGCATTTCCCTGGGTGTGGGGAGCCGGGTGTGCCCTTCCGTCGCACCGCATGGGGCTACTGCTCACCTTTGATCCGTTAGGTCGTCTTCCGACACCTACAGGCGTGGCGCTGGCTCCGGGGTGCTCTTGAAGGTTTCTGAGATGTTGAGTGACAGGAACAGAATTTGGGGCCACTAGTTTGGTGGCCCCCCATGGACAGAGAGACTGGAATGGTGCTGGGGGGTCGGGGCCCCTTGGAAGCGGAGAGATGAGTTGGAGGCTGTCGCCGGGATCCGGGCGCAGAGCACCCAGAGTGGGTTGGTGGTGTGGGGTGGATCCGTTTGGGTTTGGGGCAGAATCCCTGGGATTTGGTGTGAGGGAGGGACTCGGGGGGTCAGGTGTGAGCTGGGAGGCCCCGGGAAGGCGGGGTGGGGGGCTCCGTGGTGGGCACACCAGGTGGGAGCCGCCAGCGCACGGCCGTGGGTGGGGCTGGGTGCAGGCCCGAGTGCAAGCTGGTGGCTGCCAACAGCGAAGCGGGGATCAGGTGGTGAGAGAGGCTGGAGCCGGGACCCAGCACGCCAGAAAGGAGGGCCCAGGGCCTGGGCATCGGGCCAAACCTGCATTGGAGACCTGCACGAGGAGATGGGAGAGAGGCAGGGAGGCTGCTCCTGGCGTGAGAAAGCCCCCCATAAATGCACACAGACGTTATGTACCCATGATCATTACAAAAATATTTAAAAGGAAAAAAGTCCGAGGGGAGTTCTTCCAGGAGACGGGCCTGGTGCCGGCACAGTGCTGGGGTGGGGTCCCAGGCCTGCGTCTCGCGGCAGGAGGCCAGCCAGGCCTTTCCCGCCACTGCCAGATGGGCTGTGAAGCCCCCCGGGAGGAGAGCCCGTCTCCTGGCTTCCTCGTGGGGTGCGGGCTGCTCAGGTGCGGGCGGCGCGTTCCAGCCGCCACGTCTGCTGTGCCTGCCACGCCAGTGTGTGCACTCAGGGACCTTTCCCACCCTCTTCCATTTATTCTAAGGGAGCTCCGAATGCGTGAGGCTGCTTATCGACGTGGGGGCCAACCTGGAAGCCCACGATTGCCACTTCGGAACCCCTCTGCACGTCGCCTGTGCCCGGGAGCATCTGGACTGTGTCAAGGTGCTGCTCAACGCAGGTGCGTGGACGTTACCAGGCGCGGCCACGCGGCCACAGCAGATCCAGGCGTACACTCCGGACACCCTCCCCTGTGTCCTCTCCAGCCAGGCTGGGCCCACGCCCAAACCTAAGCCAATCTCTTTGTCCCGGACTCTGCCAAATTCCGGTCGGCTCAAGCCTGGGGCATTTGAACCAATGACTGTGCTCAGGGCAGGGACTGAACCACTCGGGCCCCCGACCCCGACACACACACATTGCAACGTGGCAGCAAGGGGGCCTGGGACAGAAGATAGGGGGAACCTGTAGTGTCCCCTGTAGCCAAGAAGCAGGGTTCCCAGGGGCCTGGCAGTGCTCCATGGGAGTTTCCAGAGCGGGTTGGAGTTTGCTTGGGGCGTTGGCTATTGGGATTCCAGCGCTGGCTCGATGCCCGTGGTAGCTTCAGGCTGTCCGTTGTCATCACGGTGCAGGTCAGACGGGCTCCCATGACACCCCTTGTTAGGAAAGCACATGGGTTGTCGTGCTTTTTCTTAGAAACTATTTTTCCATCTTGGGAAATTTCAGGCATGCAAAGAGGAGACACTGCAAACCCCCGAGTCCTCACCAGTGGATTTTCTTTTTAAGTAGATTCTGAACTTTTGGGGTCGGGCTGCAGGCCCCTTGGGAAACCTAAGGAAAGCCAGAGCTTGCGTCTTAGGAAAGTGTGCACACGGCACTCCCGCGATTGCAGGCGGGGCCCAGGCCCTGCTTGAACGGCTGAGCGGTGGGGTGGACACGTGTCCCCTGTGGGGCAGGACACGGAGGCGGTTGTCCTCTCTGTTCTCCGTGCAGGCCGTGTGGTGAGCTGAGGAACCAGACTGCGTTTGCAAAGGAGAAGGGTTGGGGAGGGGGAAAGTTCAGCTGTTAGGGTTTTAACCGACAATAAATACTTAACTGGCTGGGAGTGTTTGGAGGTGGCTGACGGAGGATGGTCGCGTGTCCACCTTCCCAGCGCAGTCCCTGGCCTGGCATCGTCCACTTCACTGTTGCGAAAGCACAAATTGAGCTACCTGTGCTTACGTCTGGGACTGTGCTGGTTCTGGTCCGCTAAGCTGTGTTAACGGTCCTGTCGCTTCGCTGGCCCTGGGTTCTCTGAATCCGCCTTAATCCTGTTTTGCTTTGAAATCAGGACTTCAGTAATGAGCCGATGGTGACCCCTTCTCTCTGAAGTTCAGAGTCTTTAATGCCCTGGTGGCACCGGTTGCTTCTCTGGCCCCTCTACTCTGTCCCTGTCTCTGTCCCTCATCCCTTTGAGTTCCAGGCACGTTACCATCCTCGCTCCACACAAACCACCTTCTTTCCTTCTGCTTCCTTCCTTCCTTCCTCTGTCTCTGTTCACCAACTCCCTTTCCAATGTGCGTCTCTGTGCGTTTTATCTTTTTGTATTTTTGGAACATGCACATTATCAGTTGAGGCACATGTTTTTAATGGACATAAACGATAATGTCACAGACTTACTCAGTTTCTTCCTTTCTCACTCGGCTCCGGACTTTCCAGATCAGCAGGTTGCCGTGGGCTCTCGTGGTCTGGCGTCTCTGTCGCCTGCGGGAGATTCCCATTGCCTCCCTGTCACGCCCAGTCCAGCGATGCCCAGCACACACTTTGAAAGGAACCCCTGGTGTTCCCGGGAAGGCTCCTCTCTGAAAGAGCCCCCGCCTGAGGCCGGGGAGCACGGCAGGGAGACGTTTAGAGTGCATTTCAGCCGCAGTTTTCTCTCTGACCGTGAGAGAGCATCTCTGTCTCCACGGTTCAAATAGAGACAATCGCTTTCCTTCCCGACTGGCAAGAATATCGCCAGGATTAATGACCTAAGTGAAAGCTACTTGGATGGTAGATTCCGTGGACGTTGCGGTTTATTTTTCATTACAAGTGTGTGTTTAGCTTAAATTTTATTTATTTATTTATCAGGAGACAGTTCTGTCACCCAGGATGAAGAGCAGTGGTGTCAGCCTAGCTCACAGCGACCTCAGATTCCTGGGCTCAAGCGATCCTCCCTCCTCAGCCTCCTGAGTAGCTGGGACTACAGGCATGCACCACCATGCCCGGCTAATTTTTCTATTTTATGTAGCGAGTGGGTCTCGCTCTTGCTCAGGCTGGTCCTGAACTCCTGGCCTCAAGCAGTCCTCCTGCCTCAGTCTTCCAAAGTGCTGGGATTTACAGGCGTGAGCCCAGCCTTAAAATTTATGTTTTTATTATGATCACAGCACGATAAAATGACTCATTCCTACAGGCAATTATGGCAAGAGAACCCCTGATGTGAGAGAGTGGTTGGATTGTGGGGGAAATATTACCGGAATTTGATTTATTGGTTTTTAATATTATTTTTGGAGTACATTCCTGCCAGAGTCAGTAATTAGGCAGTCTGGCCTTCTTCCTGACCGAAGGATCCTTTTTCCAGAGCTGCACCCCGAGTGTTGGCTGCGGGAGGCGAAAGGACCTTTCTTCACGCGTGTTGTCCCGTGTTGTGCTGGCTGCAGGGTTAGGGTCACACCCTGAGCACCGTTATGAGCGTGGGTCTTACGTCCCATCGTATTAGGAGATTGAAAATATTTTAAACCAGGAAGCGGAAAGCAGGATTTTTCAGATACTTTTTGAGCAGAGGCACTAGAAGATGTAATAGCCTCATACCCCTCATTTTCTTCTCTTTCAACCCTTTAAAATTATCCTTAAGTGGTAGCCATACTGGTGGTCTTTTAAAAATCCCACTTTTGATAACATTTTACGATTGTGATTTGAACCTGTTATTTGCGGGATTCCTTTACTGATGCTGAGCTGTTTGCTTGGCTTCTTTAAAATACTTTTCTCTTATAATCTCTTGTCTGCTAAGGAGCAGACTTCAAAGAAGATGGTATTTTCTTCCAAGACAAAAAAAAAAAAAAATCCCGAGGGCCCAGGAGATCGGGTTGTTTAGAATTGGTGATAGCCCTGCCCTAAGAATAGTATTTTACACAAATTGTGTTTTTATCAAAATCTTCATTTTTTTAATGCCTAGAAAAATGCCCTATTTAGCTACTAATTCTTTGCGTCTTTCTGAATATCTGCTGTCATCCTGAGAAAGAGGAGGAGGGCAGAGCCGAATTCACGGCTAAGAGGCTTAATGTCTAATCTGAACTCACGTCCTTCTGGGCACATGACCTGCTCTCCCTTTGTTCTCTCCTTCTGTACAAGAATATTTGTAGTTAAGGAATATTCTTTCATTCAACCAATATCTTTGGGGCTTCTGTCCTGTGCCCACGCTGGGAAAAAGCGGTGTGTGTGTTCGAGGCCAGGCTTGGGTCACCCAGCCTGGGCTTCCAGAGACCGAAGCAGACTGCCTAGGGCACTAGCGCTGACCTTTAACTCTTGAGGAACTTTTTTGTTTTGTTTTTCTTCTTTTTGGTTCTGTTTCCGTTCTATGTCTTTATTATTGCCACCTGTCGTAGCTCTCTTCTCATGAGGGAAAAGAAAGAGTCATTACTGCTTTCGGATTTTGGAAAACGTTTTTGAGAAAGCTACAGCAGGGTCCGTCTTGATTTTGTCTTCTGGGTGGGGGTCACCTTTGCGCACCCACCGTGCCCAGCGAGAAGCTGATTGATCTCCTGGCTCCGAGTTCTCTCCTTGGTGACATTTGTTCTCCGCTCTGGACCTCCAGGGGCCAACGTGAATGCGGCTAAACTTCACGAGACGGCGCTTCATCATGCGGCCAAGGTGAAGAACGTCGACCTCATCGAGATGCTCGTGGAATTTGGAGGCAACATCTACGCCCGGGACAACCGCGGGAAGAAGCCGTCGGACTACACATGGAGCAGCAGCGCCCCCGCCAAGTGCCTCGAGTACTACGAGAGTGAGTGGCCCTGTGGTGTCTGTGTCCCTGAGCCCCAGCTGTGGGCCCCCGTCCTGCAGCCGGGCCCTCGTTCTGCTGGGTCTCCCTGAGCTTCCGCTGAGGGCTTCGTCGTTAGTCCTGAGCTCCCGTGTCTGTGAGGACTTTGTCTCCTCGGCTGTTTTGTGCTGGGGTCCCTGTGGGCTGTGGCAGGAGCTGGCCGCCAGCACCACCCTTGGACCCGTGCCTCCTTTGGCCGGACGTCTGACAAAGGAGACTGCTAGCCACAGGGTATTTCTTTATAACGCTGTGGCTCAAAGAAAACAAAACAAACCCCCAAAACTCATGCAATGAAATCCCAGTGGACATCACCCCAGTTCCATTTCCTGGTGTCACTTCCTTGGGTCCCTGCTGTCCTTCCCGAGGAGGCATGCCGGGTGCGCCCTATTTCCAGGGAGAGGGAGGCTTTTCCGGCTCTGTCTTACTCGGTAGTAGGTTGCAGGGTGCTGTGCGCCTTCCTGAAACTAACCTTGCGTACCTCCTCCCTCCCTTGTTGCAGAGACACCTCTGACTCTGTCGCAGCTCTGCAGGGTGAGCTTGCGGAAGGCCACCGGCGTCCGCGGGCTGGAGAAGATCGCCAAGCTGAACATCCCACCCCGGCTCATCGACTACCTCTCCTACAACTGAGCGCAGGCGCCGCGGCCGGCAGGCTGGAGGGGGTCCTGCCTGTTTGTCTGAAGGGCGTGATCGCCACAGGTGGAAAGACGCTCCTTTGAGTCCCTGTCGGCTGTCCTGTTCTCCCCGCATCCTGGAGAGTGTTCCCAAGGCGCTGGGAAGGCTGCGTCTCAGGTGGCAGCGTGGATGTGCTGGTTCTCTGGAACCGCGGCTCTCCCATGAGCCCGGCCGTCCTGTTTTCCTCTTTTCACGGACCGTCCTCAAAGGTACTCTCAGGACAGACAGTTCAGGGAGCACGGAGGACGCTGGCCGGGCTGGGGACTCGGGGCAGCCTGCACAGACGCACCGCGTCCCAGGCACCGGCAGCCACCTCCGCGTGAGCACCAGGGCTGCCCTCAGTGCTCACGGGGTGGGCTGTGCTCCAGAGGTCCCGGCCACGAGGCCTGGGCAGCTGCTCTGCTGACATCCTGCCGCTTGGACGCTTTTCCTGGAGCAGCGGTTGGCACGTTCCGGGGTCCCCTGTGTCCAGGCGTATCTGTCACTCAGGGGCTTTATACGGGTTTCGTGGGGAAAGGCTCCGGCTTTGTATCCCCCACAGCTAGACGGTGTTTCTTAGAAGCTTGTCTTCAGTGTTTGGCCTCAAACTCTCATAAAACGTTGATGTAGCAGAAAAACCTTTCCGAGGACATGTGGGCCATCCGCCAAGGTTTTGTTAAGGGGCCGTTCAAACAAGCGGCAACGCCAGGGTGTGTCCGAGCACATTCGCTCAGGTCAGCATTTCCAACGGAGAGGGCTGCTGCGAGACTCTCTGGGGCTGGTTTTCATCTGTTCCTGCAGTTGCCAAGTGAATTCCTCACCCACCCTAAACTCTGCTAACTCTCTGAAGCTCTCGCATTAGTAGGGGAGGCGCCAGCGCCCACCGGGCACCGGCCACCGCCTGCTCATTCATTGTACAGATGCTCGTGGAACGTCTCTCGGGCACCAGGCATCCTTCCAGCTCTTTGAGCTGCAGTGACTCCTCAGCCAAGGCAGGAAAAGAAAATGTTTCGCAATCCTGTCCTGCAATAACAGAAACAAGCGATTTTGCATTATAAGCCACAGGGTGAAATATTAAGGGCATATTCAGACTGCACTGGCCTTCCTGAGAGTCTGTATTTTCATTTAAGAAAAAAACCACCCACGATAGGGAGTTAAACTGTAGGGATTTCACGTAATGAGTTCGGGTATGTCTGGTCTCTGGGGAAACGGAGGTGTCCCTCGAGGGTCAGGCCTGTCCTTCTGGCAGACAGTGTGCCCAGAAATGGGAACGTGGTTGTCTCCAGATACACCCAGGCCTGGCAAGCCTCCCACCTTCCTGCCTCCGCCCAATGTCCTGGGGCCACTGTCCTGATGTGGACTTTCTCTGGGGAGATGGATGCCGCCCGAGGGACCGGGTGACAAGGCTGTAGGTCCTCCTCCACCCGTAAACAGGGCTCCACCTGCCCCAGAGCGTGGGGAGCACAGTAGCCCAAGCTGGCCAAGGCTGCCGATCGTGCCGCACAACCAGAGGGCTGTCTCCGCGTGGCTATGTGCTGGGGACTTGGGGACACACGGATGGCGAAGAACGTCACACTGGCTACCACAGGTCTTCCTTCTCCGGGGTCCAAGTTCCAGCGGGTGCCACAGTCAGGCTTCTCTGATACGGAGAAGGAGAGCCACTCCCCCTCGCTTACAGTGTTAGATGTAACATCTGGATGAATCAATGTTTCTGCATGAAATGGTAATTTTCAAAAGCACTGGGTTCTGCCCCTTTAACTTTGTGACAGAATCGGCCTCTAGCAGTGACATCTGGTAACGTCTCACGATGCGGCACTCAGTGCAGCGTCAGGTCCTCGTGGTCACTGCTCAATAAAGGTGGTCGATGAAGTTCATTCTTGCATTCCCATGGCCTCTTCTTGTCGGGGGAGGAGACGCTGGGGCAGCTCACCTGCGTGGGAGAAGAGGGGTTGCTCTCACTGCCCCATGTTCCGGAAGGTCGTTTGACAGCACTGTGCCTGCCAGGGAGCCTCCACCCCCGTCTCCTGGGGCCGCCCCCCTGGTGTGGACTTTCTCTGGGGAGACAGACACCACCTGAGGGACCGAGTGACGAGGTTGCAGGTCTACCCATAAGCAGGGCTGTGCCTGCAAACACGTTTGTCTGCTCTTCTGGGTCTAGATTGTCCCAGCTGCAAAATCGGGATGATGGGTCAGAACTGGACCATCACCAAGATCTTAACGACCCACCGCTGGCTGGTCCCTTCATCCGCAGGGGAGGAAGTGGGACCAGTGGCCTCACAGGCTTTGCCAGGATGAAACGAGGTGACTGAAAGATCCCTTGAAGAGCGGAAGGTGGCCCCTACGTGGTGTGACGGTTGCACGGGTCTGGTGGTGTTTGCAGGTCTCGAAGCTACGCGACCTCTTCTCTTCGGACCCGGAATGGCACCCCCGTTTCACATTTCAGGGGTCCTGTAGGCAGACGGCTTCCCAGTTTGCATTTTGAAACTCACTGTGCAGGTGGCAGATGTGGAGCAGACATTTGCAGCAAACAACTGCTAATCAGAATGCAAAGATCTTTTTATAAACCGTTAAGAACATGATTAATGACCCAGTAGGAAAAATCCCAGGCAGAGAATATGAACAGGGACTTTCCAAAGGAGGAATCTGCAAACGTCACAGGAGAGGATGCTCAGCGGTGGTTAGGGGATGCAGGCTAGTGAGTATTTAACTCAATGACGTGGTACGTTCTGCACCATCACCTTGACCACCATCGGATGGTTTCATAACGGACCACCCGAGCAAATGGGAAGGCGCGGGCAGCTACCGGGATAAGCTGACGCGTCTGTTCCGGAGAGCCGTAGGTTGATGCTTACTGCAGTAAGAAGTGTGCACCCCCGTCCCCAGTCATTCTCCTTTTATATAAATATACCTCAAAGAAATGCTCAGATATCAGGACGCGCCTAAGGATCTCTGGTGTAGCGATATTTGTAACAATGAAGCTAAGTCCACATCTGCAAGGGAGTTGTAGAATGTATTTGCATCGTGCCTGCACCCTGTAAAAGTTAAGATGAATTAGAGTTACACGTTTTAACACAAATAGATCTAAAAAGTAAAGCGGTAGATGAAAAAAGTTACCAAACCTTATCTATGTGTGGTATGAGTTCATTTGTATAAATTAAAAACCAGCCTAAGTATCTGAGGATACCTATGTATGGAGTAGATACACGAAATCATGGAAGCCACACGCCAGTGTCATGGAGCGCACGTGTGACTTGGGGATGGGAACACAGGAAACTTTGTAACATTTCGTTTCTCAATGGATATGAAGCAACATGCTGGAATGCTACTATTCGTGTAGGTGGCAAATAGCTACACCGGCATTATTCTCCACGTGTTTTGATATTTAATTTTTTCATAATAGAAATTGAACGCACAGAGTGACAAAGGGCAAAAATGTTCTTAAAAAAAAAAAAGGAAGAGATCTGTGTGTCATTGCAAACGGAATTCTGCTTAAAAATACCTTTCAGCTTCCCATTGGCTGCAAGGTTGCGGTTTTGGTTGTAAGGTCTCATGTTCCACAGTGGCTGTTGACATTTTTTGGGGGACTGCTCCTCTGGGACCAGCTCCACGTTCAAAGCCCGTGGTTGTGCCGTTTGGCTCTCAGAGCCTCCCCCACCTGCGGGAAGGGCCGGATGAAAGGCCTTTCACTGCTCAGCTTCGCCCGCCCTGGCGCGGCCCTCTCCCTGCCACAAGCCTTCTAGGTGAGGCCCTGGAGCAAACCCTCAGCCTCCAGCCCTCCGCTTTGGGCAGATCAAAAACAGTTCCTCATAACAGAGGGGCCGTGTCGCAGTGAGGAGACGCAGGTGCACCGGCTGTCCCCAGTCTGTCTGCCAGGGGGAGGCCTGGGCAGGTGAGGGACACCTGGGCAGGTGAGGGACACCTGGGCAGGCGAGTGGCAGAGGAAGGGGCCTGGTGGGACCCCAGGGAGGGAGTGGAGTCTCCCGTACGCAGAAACACTACCTGTGGTGCTGCATCCCTGCTTCCAGGTAAGTCTGTGGGGAGCTCTGAAGTTGTTTGGGACCAAGGGAATGGCTTCGTGTGTCTGTTCCCTCCCCGCGCCACTTTGTCAGAGCTGCTGTTTCCTTCCGGAGGGCAGCTCCCTTTCCTTCTAAACAGTCGAGCTCCTTTATTCACAAAGATGAGTGTGAAACCGGCTCTGAGAGCAAAGCTCCGCAGCTGGAGCATCTGGAGAGCAGCTGCGCTGTCTGGAGATTAAGGCGGGACCAGAAAGGGCCCTGGCGGGCTGTGCTCTGTGCGCCTGGGGCCGTCACTGTGCCCTCTGGAATGGCCGGGAAAGCATTTACAGGTCCTGGAGGCTGCCTTTCCTCCTCTCCACGTTGGCACCACGTGGCGTGGACAGCCAGCCTCTGGTTATATCAGCATGAAAGTTCTGTGATCTCCGGCAGATTCAGTGAAAATGTCTTAAGTCGGCTCAATCTAAACAGAGCACCTCCAAAAAGCCTGATGTCTCCAAACCTTGAATAAAGGGAACAAAGATTTATGATGGTGCTTGCTGCGCACGCTCTCTCTCTCGCATGCGTGCATGCGCACACACGCTTATTTCATTTGTTTATATAAAATTTCACTTTCCAGCGTCTGGGCTCCAGGTGTGCGGATACTGTGAACACAGACTCCCTGTCCGGGGAGCATTTCGCGTTGGACTCGAGCCTGGCTGTGCCCTTACTGCGGCGTCCGCAGGCCGAGTGATCAGCACAGAAACCGCCCGCGGCCTCTTGGTGTCCGTGCGAGTCCCGACGCCCGTGCTGCCATGGGGGACAGAGGCTGAGACCGGACAGGAGGCGGCAGTGCTCACTCATTCCTCGGCCCACGTCCCCGTCCATTCCCTCCCATCCTTCTTTTTTTTTTTTTTTTGAGACAGAGTCTCACTCCGTTGCCTGGGCTAGAGTGAGTGCCGTGGCGTCAGCCTAGCTCACAGCAACCTCACACTCCTGGGCTCAAGTGATCCTTCTGCCTCAGCCTCCCGAGTAGCTGGGACTACAGGCATCTGCCACCATGCCCGGCTAATATTTTCTATAATCTTTCTCAGGCTGGTCTCAAACTCCTGAGCTCAAACAATCCGCCCGCCTCGGCCTCCCAGAGTGCTAGGATTACAGGCGTGAGCCACCGCGCCCGGCCTCCTCCCATCCTTCTTTTCTTCCTTTTTACCAGTGGTTCTATTTTAGGTTCTCTGCTGGGCACTAAGGATACGAAAAATGTAAAAACCGATCCTGACCATGAAGGATTTCTGGGTCTGTTTCTCAGGGAGCAGGCGCGGAAACCGGCGCTGTATCCGTGATGTGGCAGTCAGGGGTGTGCTGTGGTCCGAACGTTTGTGTCCCCCAAAATTCACATGCTGAAATCCTAACCCACAGGTGAGGGTGTTGGGAGGTCAGTGATGAGGCTGGAAGAGCAGAGCTCTCACGGGTGGGATCAGGGCCCGCGCAGCGGCGGCCAGAGAGCGACCCCGCCCCTTCCACCACGTGCGGGCACGGCCAGAAGGCGCCGTCTCTGACCGGGAAGCGGTCTCAGACGTCGCAGCCTGCAGAGCTGTGCGAATCGAGTTCTGCTGTGTAAAAGCCACTGGTCTGTGTATTTGTTACAGCAGCTCGACCAGACTAAGACGAGGTATGAGCCCCAGACAGGAAAGGAACAACCAACCCTAAACTGCCAGGGACACTACTGAAAAAAAGAAGAGGTGACCTTTCACCCTGTTTCTAAAGTCTCAGGTTAGCAAAGACGATTACATGACGATTACATAACATAAAAAACAAGCTCCTTTTTGTATTCACGGGGCTCTCTGGTTCACAAAGCTTTGCAGGGACTTCGACCGTCAGCAGTGCTTTTCCAGGGCGAGCGCAAAGCTACGGAAGGCTTGATGAGGCTTCTCTCTTCTTTCATTCTTTTTCTGCCAAGCACGGAAATGGAAACGAGGCTTAATCCTGGGGAATTTTGCTTGTGTCATGGGGTTCCTGGAATCCCTTCTTATGCTTATGGTTTCCAAATCCCTGGAAGAGACTTTGATCACCCAGGGCAGGACGGGCCGTCCAGAGAGTGTGGGGTTTTGCCTGCGAGCGTGTGGGAATCACAGGAATGGGTCATTTTAACAAATTGAAATTAACTGGGCCATGGGAAAAAAATGATCAAAGCTACCTTCAAAGAGTCTAATCATTAGCGGTTTTTTTTTTCTTCATTGGGGTCAGAGAAGTTCCTTGCTTCTTTTAAAATAGCAAAGAGTATACAACTTTATTCAAGATGTACAGGCGAAATGTGATTTAGGTGCGGCGTTGGTCAGATACGGCGTTGGTCAGAGTGATGGTGCCCAAAAGGCTGGAAGACACAAGCCCAGACCTCCGCCCGGCCCGCAGCCTGCATCCTCCCACCCCCCGCGGCTCCTGCACCCAGGAGGCTGGACAGCCTGGTTTGTACCGGCCTCGCTCGACTATCTGACCAACCCACGGATCAATTTTACGTTGCTTCAGAACAGGGCGACGTGGTCGCTCAGACTCAACAAAGCCCAGTGATGTTGCTAACCACGAGTACTCCGCGACCCCGGTGGGAGCAGGTTCTTACTCTGAACGCAGTTTTTCACGGAACAAACGCAGTCAGTGGTGTTTGGGTTCCCAGGCCAGCCTACAACAACGTATTCCTTTGCATCAAGAGACGTTTAATGGATTTAATGGATCACCGATGATGCTCCTTCCTTCTGCAATTCTGTAGCTGCTGGAGCCAGAACAAAACGGGACATTCTTGAAGTTAGCTTTTTATGTCACCGCTGAGCTCCTTGAAATTCCGGGTCCTCTGTGTGCCCTTAGTTTTCATGAGTGAGCCGAGGTTCACCCCAAAATATTTGTCAGTCACTGGTCAGGCACAGATTTATGGCTTGAGCTGTGGACACACAGACGTCCTTAACCTCCCTGGCCACGACCCTGCCGGGTAACAGGTGCAGCGGGGACCAGACTCCAGGGATGCAGCCCAGGCACACGTGCACCCAGCCTGGCGTTTAAACGTTCGGCCGCACGGGGGCACCGACGCGCCAGTCTGGTCTTGGTCAGAGTATCTGGGGCCCGCCTGGGCTGAGGCCTGGCCTTCGAGGGTGTCATCCCGACAGTCCCTTGCTCCCCCAACCCTCAGAAACCCTGCAACTCCAGGACGCTGGCAGCTCAGTTCCAGGAAACCGGATCTGGGTGGAGCTGGGCTGCCCAGGTCACAGGTCACTCTGGGCTGGTGGCCTGGGGGAGTGTCACCTCCCTGGACCTTGAACTCCTACCTGAAACACTAGGGTTGGATGGGGAAGATCTGCGAGGTCGCTTTCTGCCCTCAATTATTTTTCTAAACTAAAAAATTAAAAAATTTTTTCCAGCTTTATTGAGGTATAATTGACAATTATTATATATTTAAGGTGTACGATGTGAGGTTTTGATATATGTGCACACCGTGAAATGATTACCACGACCAAGCTGATCATACCCATTGGCTCACACAATGACAATATTTTTTGTGTGTGGTAAGAATGCTTAAGATCAAGTCTTCTAGCAAATTCCAGGGGCATGATACGGTGTTATTAACTATAGTCACTTTGCTGTACGTTAGCTCTCAAAGAACCCGCTCACCGTGCATCACTGAAACACTGTGGCCTCTGACCAGATCGGATTTTAATTCTGCAGGAAATGCACCGGGGCTGGGGCCTGTGTTTCCCAACACCGCCAGTTTCCCACACCCGTTTGACATTACCCCAGCTGGGCGACCGTAGGCAAGTCGCTTTCCCTCTCTGGTTCTCTGTGTGTCGCCAGCTCATCAGGGAGTGTCCTGGGGGCGGCAGGGGGCCTGTGTGAACCTCGTTTTCTCTCCCACCCCAGACACTGGTTGAGGAAAGCCTGGCTTCTCAGAGGAAGGGGGCTGGATGCAAGGTGCTAGGTGATCCTGGCACCGAGAGACTAGAACCTTCCACCGGCCTGCTGCTGAGGCCTGGAGGGACTGCCGAGTTTGGGTAGAAAAACAGCCGGGAGAACGGAGCCCTGGGTGCAGATTCCGTCCGCTCACGCAGCAACCACTGCCGCGCAGTCATGGCGCTCCTGCGGCTCCCACAGGTCCCGCCTGCAGTGAACCACCTGGAGCAGGTGTTTGTTATTTAAAGCGCCTCCCCCGCCGTGAACGCCTCTTGCATTTAACGGTCTTGGTGTCACGGCTCCTGGCCGCTGAGCAGGGGTGCAGAAGAGCCAGCTGGGTGCAGGCTGAAAATGCAGAGTCCCGGGCCCTGCTGCAGGTTGATTTCGTGGGTCTGGGGTAGGGCCCAGAAATCTGCCTTCTCTTAACCCGCCACCAAGGTGAAATGATGCTTTAGCAATGTGCTGAATGCTGTTTTTTCCCTCCTATCCTTTCTTTTTGTTTTACATCGTATCTTAGTATGTTGGAATTCTGGGAGGGGGGACGTAAAAATAGCAACTTTTGGAACCAGTGTTTCCTTGTCTCCTGTTTAGTCTGGGCCTGTCCCGGGCTGCGGTTGCTGAAGAGCTGGTGGCAGTGCACATTCCCCGGCCCCCCAAGCCCCCGGCAGCTCATGCCTGCTCTTGCAGCCGCCACAGGGCCGGGTGGTGGGGCCACCGCCAAGCGCAGGGCTGGCCCGGGGTGCTCAGGGCGCTTCTTTTGTCCTGGTGGGCCCCGGAGTTCCAGACCTAAACGCCACCTTTCACTTAGCACAAGAAAGGCGCAGCAATCAGCCTGGAGTGGACGAAGTGACATCTGAGCTCAGAGCACAGCTGGAACACAGGGCGAGGGTTGTTCCTGAGTGCGCGTCCCCCACAATCAGACGGCCTCCCAATGTCTCCCTCCCCGCTCCATCCCATGCACGCATCGACCACCTACCCCTAAACCGCTTTCCAGGCGGCTCCTGGGGCTCTCCTCTCTGACAGCCAGACAGACTTGACCTCGGCTGGGCAGGTGTACTGAGGCCTCATTGGGACCTCGGCCGCCTCCCCAGAGCTTGCCCGTCCTCCACCCCCCGCAAACCAGGCTCCAAAACCAGTCACAACAAATTCATAAAAAACGAAAGGGGAAACGATGTAAAAACAGGCATTTTGGCCTCAACACAAACCCAGAGACAATTCTCTTCCAAACCACTGAAAACAACCAGGAGACGTGGGCCTGCTGCACGGGCTGCAGGGCTCTGCTCAGCGGGGCCGCCCCCCGCCTTGCAGAAGGGGTCTCTCTTGGGGGGAACGCAGCGCTAGGAGGCGGGGATGGTCTCCCCCCCAGCAGGACTGAAGGTTTAGCCCCGTGGGGCTGTCTCCGCCTCCAAGTGGCAGCGTCAGTCCTGCCTTCTCAGCTCTCCTGTCCCCTCCTCCCGGCCTCTCCCGAGAGGGTCCGTGATGGTTTTTCCTGCTGACTTTTTCCACGTGTGCTGCTGCGGCCTGTGCAGCCCGGCCCCTTCCTTCCAGGCTTGGACCCCAAGTCCCGGCCTATTCATCCGCTTCCTCCCGCGGGGGTCATCCTTTCGACCCCTTCCCTGCGTCCCTGTCCAGGAGCAGCCACTGGCCTGTGCGTGGGCCTGGAGGCATTGCTGCCCCTGTGTCCGGGGACAAGTACATAGCTGCTGCCCCTGCGTGGTCCCTGCAGGAGGAAGGGTCTGGCTGCTTGGCGGCCACCTGCCGCTGTGGTCTGCAGGACCTGGGGGGCGTCCTTGACACTGAGCAGCTCCCTTCTTCTCAGCTCAGTTCCGGAAAAGCCCCCCGAGGCTGGGGCAGTCGCTGCCCCGACAGTGTCTTTTACGAGAGAAGAGGTGGAAGGATGCATTCATTCATTCACTCACTCATTCATTCACTCACCGGCCATTCCAGCGGTGGGCGGGCACCCCCACTGTTCTGGTGTCTTTCTGCGGATGGATGGGGGGCGGTTCCGACCGCAGGCTCGACATAGACCCAGGCTCTGTGTACGGGGCTCGGCCAGCAGGAACTTAGAGCTGCAGCTCAGCCAGGCTGCAAACCACAGGGAGAAGCCGGCCAGGCAGACCCCGGGCGGCAGTGTGGCCACAGCTGTCACCGATTGCCTTTCTGCATCGGCCCCGGGGCTCATGTGTCATTTGTCCTTCCGAGGAGGAAACGCTGATGCGGCCCCAGCTTGAGGAGAAAACATGCAGGCCTGTGGGGTTGACGGGGCAGCCAGGGCCCCACAGCCCGCCTGGGACTCTCCAGCCAGGTGGTCCTGGGCAAGTCATCAACCCTTCGAGGCTGTTTCCTCGTCAGGAGCTTGGGGGTGGTCGCAGCATTCTCAAAAGGCAAATTATTATTATTCAATTTTCCAAAGATGGTTTCGAAGCAAAATGCTGGAGAAACAGGTCATTGTAGTAATAACGGCTAATGTTACCATAGTCTCGCAACATGCCAAGTGCAGTTCTGAGTGTTCCACGAGCATCATTGCATGAGTCCTCAGAGCGTCTCCACGGGGAAGACAGTCAGTGATCCTTGGTTCGCTGATGAGGGAACCGAGGCCCAGAGAAATTGAGAGACGCACGCAAGGTGCTCCCCTGTTAAGCAGCAGAGCCGGGATCCCTACCTGGGTGTCGGATGCTGGAAGCCAGGCTTTCGATCGCGACCCTGTGCCACCTCCCGGGGGAAGAGGACTGGTCACAAGGTCCCCCCCATCTGCTTTTAAAGCTCCACCTTCAGAGCTGAACGCTTTGAAGAGCTTACCCTGGCCTCACGCGGCCCCACGTGGGCATGGAGCTGAGGTCATTGCCCATGGCGAACGGCTGCGGGTTAACTGCCCAGGTGTAGGGCGAGGACCTGGCTCGGTAGCACCCTGGAGGCTCTCAGACGTTTTCCTTCTGGCCCCAGCCTTGTCTAGAGATCTCAGGGCCCGTCCCTGCCTGAAGGCGTTGGAGTCACCTGGTTTCCCTGGGTCTTCTATTCACTATGTACCTCTGTGATGCCCCTGGAGGGACCAGACTGCTGGCGGGACGGGCTGGCACAGTCTTCCTGCCTCACACCTCGCCACGCTCCACCGCAGCGCGTCGCCCTCAGGGTGAACCCAAACTCCTTACGGTATTCAAGGCCCTGCCCACCTGCCCTACTTACCTGTCCAGCCTCGCCTGCCGCCCCCCGACTGCGCCCGCTTCAGCCCTTTCCTGCTCCCACGGCCACGCGCCCAGCCTGGCTCACCTGCCCGGAGGCCCTCAGGGCGGCCACCCTCCTCATGCACCATCACCTTCCCCAGACAACCGCGGGGGCCGGACAGGGATGACCATCTCACAGAGGACAGGATCAAAACGAGATCTGAAACGGGATTTGTCGTCATTCACCAAGAAAGTCCACACGAGAGGTGGGATTGGAGCCCAGTCCCGTGGCATCCAGGGTGGGTTGTTCCGGGGCCCAGGGCTTCCCCACCCACGTCCTCCTCGGTGCTTGGAGAAGGACCCACAACAACGGCCGGTGACAGAAGCCACACACAGCTGAGGCTGGTGACGGGTCCCCAAAGCCTGCATCGCTGTGCTCCTCAGAGCACCCCCCACAAAGCAACCTGCCTTCTCTCCTGCTCTGTCCAGATGGTGAGGGGTGCAGAGAAACACAAACACAGCGCACAATTGCCCCCGACACCCTTCGTCACAGCTACCTGCAGGATTCAGTCATCCGTGGGGACCACACGATGTGAAACTCGGCTCCTGCGGTCAGACGTGCACCTGCTCCCGAGGGAGGCGCCCGACAGCTCGGAGAGACCCGAGGGCAGCACGTGGAGATTTGGCTCCGTTTGTGGCTGCAGCCAGACAGGAAAACCGAGACGGTGTGAGCAGGAAGGTCTGGAAGGAGAAGGCTTTTCGGAGAAACAAGAGAAGGATCTTCTTCCAAGGGGCTGGGGGCCTCTGCAGACGTGATCTCACTACTCCCCCACGACACCCCGGGGACCGAGGCCTGGGGTCTCTGCCCAGTCCCTGTCTCAGAGAACACTCTGGCTCAGCCGATTTCCCTAACGAGGTCAGGCCCTGAAGTGTGCTCCCTGGAAGTGGAGGGGCCAGAACGTCCCCCCTCCGCAGCTGGTGATGGTGGGGTCTCCGATAGCTTCAGGGGTTTGTAAGAATGCTTGCTCCCTCAGGGCGAAAATGACTGGGGAAAAAGCGGTTATTCAAAGAGGACCGTTTCCTTCTGTGCCAAGGGGCCGACTGCTCTGGCAACAGGTGCCCGGTTGGAGCAGCAATGTGGCGGGGAGAGGGGATCGGACAGCCAGCGTTTTGGAGCCTCCTCCACGCTGCAAGCGCTTTGCCGGGCCCTGGCAGGTACAAGGCACGTCAGAGTCGGACCGTGTCGGCGGGCGGGGGACAGACCCGCGCTCATGCTACGGGCTAACGAGGTCCTGGAATTGGTGCAGAGAGGAAGGTCTGGTGGCCGGGGCTGGGCCCGGGAGGCTGCATGGTGTTGTCGCTACTGCTGGCTCCCACAGCGCCAGGCTCTGCGCTGAGCGGTCTGTACCGTCATCTCACTTAAGCCGCCCAATAGCCGTGCCAGGCACAAGCAGCCCACATTCTCTGAGTGACCAGTGACCATGGTGTCCGCTGCAAAATAAGAAGGTGGAAGCCACAGAAGAACAGCAATTCACCACCAGTTGCTGAGGACGTGCCCCCAGGAGTGAGCTCCGGAACCCAGGACCCGGTGCTGGAGAGCCCCAGCCTTGACCCCGGACAGCCCAGGTGGGACGGGGCTGTGTCTCCAAGGGTGGCCTCGCGGAGGTCACGGACTCCTCAGTGTGGATTTGAACATGGAGATAAAGATACTTATTTCAGAGCCTGTTGGGAAAATTAAATAATTTATAAGCTTGCTTAGCGAGTGGCCTGCATTCACCACCGAATACGTCACTATTCAGCTTGTTTGATTAGTGATTCGTCTTCTCTGGCAGCGTCTTGTCATCCCTTCTGCGGGGCTGTTTCTCCCTCAAACTCCGGGCTAGGCTTTGAGGTCTTTCCTCATCAGTACAAAAGGATGTCTTCGGGGACCTCAGGCTTTTGAGTGCGGACATTCATGTTTCCGAGAGAAAACAGGCCTGTTTACGTAGCCACTGTGAACTAAGTTAGAACCTGGCTAGAGCCTGCCGTTGGCGGTCAGCGGAGTCAGCGGTCCCCGGCCTTTTCAGCACCAGGGACCGGTTTCAGGGAAGACAATTCTTCCACGGACTGGGTTGGGGAATGGTTTGGGGATGATTCAAGGGCATGATGTTTATTGTGCACTTTATTTCTATTATTATTACATTGTTACTTGCCACTCAGTGATAGAGTTTGGATATGAGTCTGAAAGCAATTGAGTTATTGCAGTCTCTGTGTGTCAAACCTCTCCGCTAATAATAATCTGCATTTGCAGCCGCTCCCCAGGTCTGGCATCACCGCCTCAGCTCCACCTCGGATCATCAGGCATGAGAGTCTTGTAAGGAGCCGCAACCTAGATCCCTCCCTGCGCAGTTTACAGTAGGGTCCGAGCTCCTGTGAGAATCTAATGCCGGCTCTTTATCCTTCATGGATGCGGTGAAAGCAGAATTCTCACCCGAGAAGCCAAAGACCCTCCCCGGCCCCTGCACGGTTAACGCGCCCTGTCAGAGCGTCCGCTAGCTGCTTCTCCTTGCTCTCCAGCCTGCAGGCATAGACTCCCATTTGGGGGGCTGTGGAAGAGGGAAGATATCCGTGTCTCTGTGTCTCTGTGAATCGTGGAGCTCTGTGGTCTGAAAGGGAGGAGGGAATACGGCCCTCCAAGCTGGCGATCTGAGAAACCGGGGCAACCTCAGCGGCCGGAAGCTGGATGCTTCAGCCCAGCCGGGCTGTGCAGCTAAACACGGGGAGAGGTGGGTGTCAACGCTGCGGGGTAGCAGGCGCCGGCAGCCACACCCTGGAAAAGTCCTCCTGTGTTCAGATTCCCAATATTTATTTTGGCCCCAGGCAGCAGACCCCTCTGGGGAAAGCAGAACCCAGTGGAACAAGGGCAGGGAGGAGGCGTTTGAAAACCACAGGGTTAGTGATGAGATGCTGCAAAACACACAGAACCAAAACACTGAGCCTGGGGTGGGCCGGGGAGGTGTATTTCTGGACTGTTCCATGACCGCCAAGCCCAGTGTGCAGAGCTGAACATGCCCAGATTCCTGGTTCCCTGCAGACCTCGATTTCCTGCAAAGCCGTCCATGAAGTGGTCCCGAATTTTCTTTAGATAAAAGGCCATAACAAGTCCCCTCCCCGTCCCCATAACAGAAGCAGTGGCTTCGAGGTGGGTCATGTGACAAGGCTTCCCAAAGAAAGACCCCCTGGAGGAGCGTGAGCCTCACGCCTGGCACAGATGGGACCTGCGTCCTTCTCTGGCCTCCCCAGGGCCGTCTGTCCTGGGGCTGGATTTGGCGGGCAGCATGTCTCTCACCCCCCGCCTCCGATGCATCACTTGGAGTAGAGCCAGGGACGGGGGTCCTGGGGTCCCAGCCTGCACTGGAGACTTCCCCGCACCCATCCCTGGGGATGTGCAGCTTTCCTTCCATTTGCTTGCAGGGTGGAGTGGGGGACAGAGCAGAGAAGCTGAGGGGACATCAGGGCCCATTTCCCCTGGGGTCCGGGGCCACTGAAGAACGTCCCCAGGTGGAGGCTGGGTGGGCCCAGGTCAGGGAAAGGGCAGACTCAGCTTCCAGACTCATCCTCCCTGTCTCTCCCCTGCAACTTTGCATGCGACCGGAAGGCGGGCTCTCTGCTCTGGCTGGGTCTCAGCGCCCCTGGTCTGCGGGTCCATCGTGAGTGTTAAACCTCAACTGCGCCGAAAAGCCTTCTCAGGCTGTGTCCACTCTCTCCTGCTCGACTTTGGGTCCCTGAGCTGCCAAACAAGGACTTGCCCGGCGGCCCGAGGTGCTCGCCCCGAAGCTCGAGGGCGCCGAGCCCGTGCCGTGGGCACTCAGCGAGTGGGGCGTCTGCGCCTTCCCCAGCCCTGACACTTGCTTAGTGACAAGCAACTCAGCAGTGAACCCGGCAGCTTCCCGGTCAGGGAGAGCTCTGTGAGCAGGACTCTGGGTGACCCACCGCCCGCAGAAGAGGGAAGTTCTGAGTGACCCCCAGCATGGACCACACCCCCGGAAGATGGGGGGGTCCTTCTCAGTCCCCCACTGAGCCCTGGAGGCGGCCAGCAGAAAACTCTGGGCTGAGCCCCGTGTCCTTTCCATTCTGATCCCGCTCTCTCCTCCGCACCTCTCAGCGCTGCCTCTCGAGGTGGGGCAAGTGTCTGGGTTCATTTTCTCCAAAGCTCTCAGTCTTAGGGGCTGCAGGTCGAGTGATCTGTGCTTCTCTCTGTGGGTCAGGTCAGCCCTCCCACTGGCTTCCCTCATGGTGATGGCATGGCTGCCGGCACCGCCCGGGCCATGTGCATCCCTGTTCTCATCTAGAAGTGGGGAGAGGTCCCTTCCTCCCCCAAAGAACGAAGCCCCGAGCTGCCCTAGGAGTGAATTAATTTAGGACTTGTGTCCCTCCTTGAACCACGCCTGGGCCAGAAGAAGTCACCCCAGGTGACCAGGAGCCTTCTGGAACCCGGGGCTGTGTCCAAACTACCCACTCGACCGGCGGGTACTGAGAAGACGCGGGTGGGCGGCCGCCGGGGTCCACTACAGCATAAGATCGAGAGAACCGCGTCAGAGCGGAGCTGCGTCCCAGCGGCTGGGCTGAGGGATCGCAGGGGACGCTGTGTGCGTGGGAGACGCTCACGCCCTCGCTGCCTGGCCCCCGACGGCACAGCTGGGTGACGGGTGGGTTTGAGAAATAGTTGGGGAGGGGCGTGCTTCTCTGAGCCACTTTTTCTTTGAACAAAGGAGAAAGGGTTGTTCTAGAAGGATCCCCTCTGCAGTCAGACTTGAGTCCAAACCCGGCTCTGGAGGACACATCCTGTCTGTGGAAAACAAAGGAGCAGGTGCGGGCGGCCGGGCCAGGTCCACACCCGGCCCTGGGGCCCCGCGGTGAAGTCCTGCGTCTGCCCGGCAGCGCCCAGCAGTTTGCCTTGGCCTGGTGCACACCTCTGCCTCTTTCTCTGCGCCTCCTGCGGGTTTTGACATTCTCCTTTTGTCTGCATGCTAGCGCCAGCGTGAGTGACCACACGGTAGGGGAAAACTGCCTGCCTCAGTTTCCTCAGGGAAGAAGCAGGGATGAGTCAGCAGGAAACCACGAGGGAAGCTTCTAGACACCAGCCTTAGCCTGGAGGGCCGAACTGACCAGTGTGTTTCCTCAGGGCCGAGGAGTCGGGGTGCTTTCAGGTTCTTCATGGCAGGGGGTCAGGAAAGGCCCTGCCCACCCAGTGGGGGCAACATGTGACCTTTCCATTCTCCGCTTCCCATGGGCAGGAAGGCACAGGCGGCACCTCGGTGCGCTCCACGTCCAGCCCAACCTCTTTCCTGTGTTGGAAAACTCACATCATCTGTGCAGCCGTGGACAGGTGCCCGGGCTCCGGTTGCAACTGCGCCCTTTGTTCACTGCTGGGGGCTTCGTGGGGGAGACTGTGAGTGGGAGGAGCTCGTGCGCACCTCGACCACTGAGGCTGGTCACACGGCGGCCGCTCAGGGGCGTGAGGTTCTGTGGACACAGCGGTGGGGTTCCCAGGGGCCCAGCAAGTCCGAACCAGAAGACACCGTCGCTGAGGGTCACCTGCAGCTGGAATTGGACTGGCCCAGGGAGAATAAACCTGACACCAGCAGAACCAGAAGGGACCACAGCGATCCTTGATCCCCCTTTGAGTTTATATGAAGGGACTCTGGGGCCTCGTGGGAGGGCAAGATTCACCCCCAAACTGAGCACTAGAAAGTGGTGGAATCTGAACTCGAACCTGCCATCTCCTGGTCTCCAGCCCTGGGCTCGTCAGTACAAGCCACAGGGTTATATGACAGACAGCGCAAGGCAGATGGGAAGATTCAAGCCCATCATCACCCTGTAATCATCTGCCAATTTCAGCCGGTTGGGCCCCACCATCCAAGCCCCCGCAGAGCCCCAGCCGCTTGCGGTCCCGGCGAGTCGGCCTTTGGCGTTAGCCGCGGTCAGGACTTTGTCAATCTTGAGGGCAGCTTTGGAGAAGGCCTTGGGTAACACATGAAATGCATTTTCTCCTTATTGGGTCTAATGTTTTCAGAATGCTGGCGGGTTTGACGACCAAGTCACGTGCTAACAGCATCTGGACTTCCTGTAACCTCTTGTTGAACGGGCCCCCCTGGGGACACCTGTTCTGTGTCGAGGATGCTGCAGGAGTAGCAGGAAGCATGCACCCCATTCTTTCAGGGGGGATGGTGCTGGGATCCCATTTGGCCGGGGTTGGATTAGCCAAGTGCATTGAGAAATGATATCCTCCGGAGAAAGCTGAGACCAGGAAAACCAAAAAGCTGAGGTCAAATCCACAATGCGCCGGCAGCCGGGCTGCAGTATGGGGGAGACGGCCAGGTACTCCAGGTGGGTGCAGAGGGGTCTGCAGAGAGCAGCTTGGGAAGCAACGAGGGGTGTTCGGGTGACCCTGTGCCTGCCCGGCGAGTTCCAGGCCCAGCGTCACGGGCAGGTGGCTCGAGACCCGGCCGGTGTTAGGGCTCCCGGGTCCTCGTCCTGGCAAGTGAGGGCCTGGTCAGAGGGGGGCCTGCTCCCTTCCCGCGGGTACAGACGCCAGCACGGGCGTGGAGACAGCTCGCTCGGGGGAATTTATCAGGGGCGACTATGTCCCGCTCTCCTCCAGAGCAGCACGCGGGTAAACAGAACCACTCCCGGTGGCCCAGGGGTCTGAACGCCAGGCCCTTCTCGATCACCTGAAACTCCTTTTCTGATGCCTCAGGTGAGAGCCAGCCTTTATCGGGACCTTTTTCTTTTATTCTAGCTACCCGCCTTTCCACTCACTGCCGATTCTGGGGGGCTTTGGAAGTTGATAACATTCCTCTGTGGCTCATTCATCGTCTTGGATCTTTATAATTCTTGTCGAACAAGGTCGAGGAGTGTTAAAGCCAACACTACGTCATTTTTCTGAAAGCTGCCGTAAGAGCCGGAGTTGCAGAAAAGAATCTTCCTTCCCTCTGCCTTCTTTCTTTCCTTCCCATTCTCTCTCTCCCTTCCCTCTTCTCCCTTTCCCCAGGCTACAAGATGATAAGATTTTAAAAAATGGAAACAGAAAACTAAAATTAGACATCTCTGACCAATGATTCAGCTCCGGGCAATGGAAAAATAAACCATACCCCGTTTCTATTTTTCCCAGGCTCTGAAGAACAACCTTGGCTATTTGGGCGGTTGGCTATTCCTGGGTGCGTTTCAGAAATAACCCGTGTTTATTTATTATTGGGTATTTATAACAGCGTTTCTGAGTAGGTTTCCAATCACCCCACGAAGGAGCGTGGGCTCCAGTGGGGAAGGGGGAGGTGGGGCCCTGGGGCCGGGAGGACACCGTCACTGTTGGGGGGGCAGCCCTGCCCGCTCCCCTGCACTGCTGCCTGCGGAGGCCACCACGCGGGGGCGGCTTACTGAAACGCAAGGCTCAGAGCTTTGTCTCCCAGCAAGTCTTCCCTAAAAGGACGCAGAGCCTAAATCCGATCCCTTCTCACATTGACGGACGAACACACGCACGCAGACGCGCTGGAGGCCCCCGCAGAGATTAGAGGACGCATAAAAGGAGGGCAGATTCCTGAGCAGGGACCCACAGACCTGAGCGCCTAGGAATGCTGGTGGGCGCCGACATCATTCCTCTCCTCTGCCCGGGGAGGAGCCCTCTGACCCCAGGCCTGGGGCAGTTATTTTTAGCCTCCCGTGGCATTCCCGCGGTGTGGTCCAGGGAGCCGGGGTTCCAGGGAGGGTCCTTTTGGCCTCGCTGAGCTCCCAGTCTCTACCTCTGCCATGGAAGAACCAAGCGCCAGAGTGCGGTAAAGGTCGGGGTTGGGGTGGAGACGGGCCTCGGAACCCTCCGGTCAGCACTGCTCGTGGCAGGTGAGGCCGGAGAGGCTGGACGGCCGGTCCGAGGTCAAACAGAGGCTGCGAATCTGCTGCCCACCCCCCGCCCCACGATGCTCATTGTCCTTCACGGCGGCTCTTGAACAGTCGGTCTCAGGACCCCTTTGCACTCTGAAAAATGATTGAGGATCCCAAAGAACGCTTGTTTACATGGGTCATACCTGTCAATATATACTGCATTAAAAATTAAAGCTGAGAAATTCTAAAACTACGCATTCATTAATCCATTTACAATACTTGAATAAACCCACTGTATGTTCACATAAAATACTTTTATGACAAATAACTATATTTCCCAAAACAAAAAAATCCAGCCATCAGAGGGGCATTATTTTACATTTTGCAAATCTTTTTGATTTCTGGCTTAATAGAAGACGGCGGAGTTATCATGTCTGCTGCATTCGGTCAGATGCAAAATCACACATCACACAGCCTCAAAAACTCCACCGAGGAAGATGAGAATGGAAAAAGCGTCTTGGGAGGATTATACATTTCCATTAATATTTGCCTCACTTATGACACTTTTCCCCCCCACTCTGGCTCCTACAATCCTTCAAGAAGCATTTGTGGAGGAACTACCCGGTGTTAAGCTGGGAATTTAGCATATATGAATGTTGGTCCAGAAATTCAGTTGCAGAACGAATAGAACGTCTTTTATTTTTCTACAACAACTTAACGTCTGATTTCAAGCCCATATCAGCCAGGCTGCTGGGAAATGCAAGCTCAGTCCTTGGGCTTCTCCCAACCAAAGAGTATGGTGCAATCGTGGAGTTTTGCAGGGTGCAAAAGCTTTCGGGGGACCCTTATGTCCTTGTGGGGCCCTTGCTGCTCGGTCTGTGCGGGAGCAGTTGAGATGCCCCTGTCTGGCCAGGTGATCACCATGGCCCTGTGCTTCCCCGGTGGGCTGGAGGCGGGGCGGTGAGGGGTCTTACCCACCCATCTCTCTCTCCCTTAGAGGAGGTGAGAATGTGGGCACGGGTCCCCCACGCCTCTCCCTGCCGGCATCCACGGTGCTCAGTCTCAATCTGCCTCCCTCCCTTGGTTCCTTCCTTCCGGGCCAGATGAATCTTTCGTCTGGGGATGTCCTGCCCTCGCCCGCTCCACCCCCCCAGCTCTCCAAGGGCTCAGGTTTGAGATGACAGAAGCCAGGAAGACAAGCAGACTGTTTCTGCACCGGGCTGCTTTGCGCCTCCCTCGGGATTAAATGACTTAATGATAAATGTGCCTGGAACACACAGCAGGACCCGACACGTGTGGCTATTCATATCTGTGCTATTTTTACTGGGGGATACTGAGGCATGATGTTTGCACGTGGAAAAGGAAAGGGAGAAATTCTGGAAGCCCCAGAGCTCATGTATCCCAGGACAGTGGCCCTGGTGCCCAATCCGCGGTGCCCGAGTCGCTCTCAGTGTTCACGGGAAAGGTTGGGCGCCCCCTGCCGGCCCCATCCCCTCTGCTTTTCGGCCCCTGCCCTGTCCCAGATCACTCCCTGCACTTCATGGGTGGGACCCGAGCTTGCTCCTGGGCAGGCCAGCTGGGGGGACGCATCCTTGGGGGTCTCAGTGCAGCAGGGTCTTTGTGGCCTCCTGGCCCCAGCGTTTGCCCCCAAGGCACCCCCGGCCCACCGTGGCCCTGCTGGGCCTGCCAGCCTCTGCCAGACGCCCGGGGTGGGCCTTTCCCCTCCAGCCCTCTGGGTCCTCCTTCGGGTGACTCACCCGCCACCCTAGGAGTTTCAGGGCATCAGCTACCACGTGTCCTTGCCTGTCTAGGGCTTGGTCCCCCTGGGGAGCGCTCGCCCGCATCTCGGGATGCACAGACCATGGCAGCTGCGCCTGGCGGGGAGTCAGTGATGGCCCATGGGATGGCGGGTGTGAAGCTGGGCCGCCAGCGGGCAGGGGACACTTCCTCTCCGTGCAGCCGAGCGCATCCTCTCCGAAACGCAGGTGCTGTGGCTACTTCTCTCCCAAGGCCGCTGCAGCCCATGGGGCAGATCTGCCTTCGCCAAAGCTCACGGCTCATTCTGTTCATCCCTCCCTTTGCCCACCCTGTGGGGCTGCTAACACATGGTCACCACCCACGGTACTCCGTGCACGTGCATGCATGCACACGTGTGTGCGGTGGCCCGTGGCCTTCCACATGCACAGCCACCCAGCAGAGAAGACGGGCTCAGCATGGGAGAATCTTCTCTCCTTCCTCTGAGACTGCCAAGCCTGGGGGTAAGTCTAGAAGACATGTGGTCGCTGGTGGTCAATTAAGATTTTTCACAATGGAAAGCACTCTCTGCATGTTTCCTTTGGGATGTGATGTTCACAGCTGGGTGTCTCGGTGGCCAGAGCTGCCGTTGAGCTCCCCGGTAAAGCAAGCTAGGGTCCCCTGTGTGGGCATCGGAAGTGGCGTCGGGTCCCGCCTGGATGCTACTGCCGGACGCCGCGCTCCTGCGAGTCTGGGCAGCCTCGCCCTACCGTTTTCCTGCCGCGGAAATGGGAGACAGGCTGGATTTGCTGCAGAGACGCAGGATTAGGACACAGCCCCGCCGGCCCCAGCCTGGGCTTGCAGCGCAGGCTGTGCTGCCTGTGGGGCTTGAGTCAAGAAGCCACGATATATCACAGCTCCGGGAAAAGCCTGCAGTGTCTGGTCTTGAGCAGCCTTGTGGGAGGTGAATCAGAGGTGAGTCCGATGCCTTCAGAGGAGGAAATGACTTATCGGGCCGGACTTCCTTGAAAGTACATCCATCAATCACTTGCAGAAAACAAAAGAGAGCAAGAGAGAAGTGTGCAACCCCGTTACTGCCAGGATCTGATGGATCTGACAGAGCTGTCATGGCCAGTGAGCCTCCCACGGTAGGCGTCTGCCTCCCGGTTCAGGCGTCCCCTACGAGAGCAAAGGCTCTTCTTTCTCCGGGTGCTCCAGGGTCCCCCACTCCTGCAGTGCAACCACCCCAGCCCTTTTCCTGCGGGGAGCCTGCCTGGGGGTCCTGGAGAGGCCGCAGCATCGTAAAGGGGCCCTCACTGCCTGGGAACCCCAGTTCGGTCCTGTGCTCAGGGATTCCTGCTTTTGCATTTACGGTTGTCTTAGGTTATAAACCCAGGGAAGGCCCAGGCCTTTCTAACATGCCTGGTGTGGTGCTCAGGCCGGCATGATCCGCCACGCGGTGCAATGAGTTCTACGAGTCACATACGATGTCGCATTCTAACGGTCTTATCTCCACACTTCATTAAGGTGCTTGGACTCCCAGAGATTTAGTCAGACCACATCTCATTCTGCACGGCGTGCCCAATGCCATGGCGCAAAGTCACGGGAGAACCAGGAGAAAACCCAGTTCTGTCCGGCTGGTCCAATGTGTGTTTCATGAACATCTGCACGAGGTTAGTTAAAAATGACTATAGTTTTCATGCATTATTGCAAACAATAACATTTCTACAACTTTGGAAATTACTCCTTCAGTTTGGTTTTGAGGTCTCAATGCCCCCCACCTGCCAAGTTAGGGTCTAGCCCACATCGGGATTAGGGATTCACATTACGGGGGAGTTGATTTGTTTCTGTAGCCTAGAACACAGATTTCTTTTTTCCTTCCTCTGTTCTCACAGCGAACACAGAATTCCATTTCCGCACAGTCTGCGAACGGCTCTGCGGCAACGTGACTGTCATGGTTTCGTTTCACCCTCCCCCCGTCGGTAACACAAAGGACTGAAATTAATGTGGTTCAGAGACCCACGTCCAAGCAGTAAAAAGGAACCCGGTATGACGGTCTGCGAGAACGCAGACGGCGCTGGTGTCTGGCTTTAACTAGGACGGGGAAATCGCTAACAGATGACTGCCGCGCTCTCGGAGAGTCCGTCTCTGGCCCTCCAGCCGAAACCATTCCGCGGCAGCCCCCCACCCCGCCCCACATGTGCCTCGCAGACGCGGTTATTTACGGGCGCCCTGCGCAGCCCCGCTCGAGGCATAACAGCGGGGGCTGCGTGCGTGACGGCTGAGGTCATGCAGTTATTCATTTCAAGCTGTAAAGACATTTGGTTTTAAAAACCCCAGCGACTCCACTGGGATTGGCTTTCAGAGAAGAAAAACAGCTCCCGAGTCCTTTTCCTGTCCAAGCCCCGGGTGGGACCGCCAGCCCCCGTTAACCCTTTGGGGCTGAGAAAGTTCCTAAATCCTGTAACTTTCTCCTGGCGAGTTTAGCCCTTTGGAGGAAGACATGAGAGTCACAGTGACTTGTTCTGAACTCACTGAAGACGTGTCACATGTGTACATACCTGAAAGCAGAAGGCACAGGGCTACTAAGAAATCACATGAGGCCTCAGAAACACATTGGGGTTTGATAAATCTGTTTCTGGAAACACTTTCTACATCCATAAGGTAAAGGGTGGAGGGGAGGGACTCGATTATTTCTAAGCCCCCTACCAGCTCCGGCACCCTGCAAGCCATGGATGTCTTTAACCGTGTGCTACGCGAGCGTTTTAGATCTACCTCCTGCCTCTCCCAAGATCAACCTTCCCTTGAGGTCAGGGCCCTGCCTGGGTGCACGGGCTATTTTTGTATCTCTTCATGCCCCTACCTGGTATAAATATCCCCCGAATCAATGCTCTCGTTCCACGAATCACAATTTAACAAAAATACGTTTACATAGGAAAGAGTGGATGGGTGAGAAGACACATGATTTATGTTCCCTCCTTCCTACCCACTTCTGTCTGCCAAGTTTCCCTACCACAAACATGAACGAACTGTTTGGGTAGGAGGAGAAAACCCTAATCACAGTTCACTGGTAAATTCAGAACCATGGGGGGGGGGAGTTTCTCACTGTGGGCCCCCGCGCCCTCCCCGGTGAGAATCCAACAGCCACCCCAGAGTGGAGATAACGTCATCTTCCTTTCCAGGTAGTCCTGATGGCCTCGCCGGGCCCTTCGTATATGTTAAGCTTCGAGAAATAAATGCAAAATGCAATTGTGTCCGACCCGCAGGGATAAGAGCATAACGTCTAAACCCTGCGAATCTGGAAGACGAAGACTTAGAAGCACCCCAAGTCAAGTTTGCCAAATGTGACTGGGAAAGTTTTCTGAGTGTCCGGGGTGTGACCTACCCCTCCGGCCGGTGGCAGCAGCTGGCACACGAGAGGGGCAGGGCCCATAACCACGGTGGTCTGGGGTCAGCTGTCTGCACGTGCCCCTGGGTGGCCGAGGAGCAGTTGCCGCCCGTGGGGCCTGGAGGGGCTCCAGTGCAGAGCCTGATGGGAAGCGCAGCCCCGCCACACGGCCCCCTCAGGGCAGCCCAGGGTTTTCTTGGGCATAGAAGAGAGGGGTGGGAAGGGTCTTCCCCAAGGTACAACTGGTGAGAGCACAGCCCGAGCTCAGCGGACATAAGCTCCCAGCAGTGGCGGCTTCTGGGGCTGGAGGCCGTGAGTCCTGCACTAGTGCTCTGGCCTGAGCCCGTCACATTCCGAGGACACGTTTGCCCTGCTGTGTGTGTGCACAAAGGCCACACGGGCGCTGGGCGTCGGGGCTGGAGCCAGCCTCCCCGGAGCTGCCGGCCTGTTCAGGCTCACTCGTCTCCCACAGCTGTCGGACGGAGAACAGGTGAGAGCAGCCAGGCTCAGGGTTCTCAGGAAGCCTTTAGCTACACCTGTCGCCCTGCTCCGCCCTGCCAGGGCCGGTAGACCCCAGCGTAGCGCCGCTCACGGCGGCGGGAGGCCAGCTCTGGTGGCGCCCGGGGCCTGGAAAGCCCTCGATCCAGACCCAGCCCTGAGGGTTCCCTAAGTCTGTGCCTGGGAAACCACCTCTGGGCTTCCTCGGTGGCTCAGGAAATACAGGGACAGGTGGAGGCAGCCCCCCCCTGCCCCCGCCAGCTCAGCCAGGGGCCCTGAGGGTTGTGGGGTCAGAGAGCACATTCCACCTCCCGCCCCTGCCCCGGCACCCAGTGGGGAAGCCTGCAGCATCGAGTGTTTCAGGTCGTATTTGTCGGACACGCCTCCCGGAACTTTCCAGCAAGCCACTTCAGAGTGGTAATCCCCTCTTGTCTTCCTTTAAAGTTAGATCTAATATCCCAGCTTGGTGCACGTGTACCAAGCCTTGTGAAACGCACGCACGGAGAGCATCCCGCCTAAATCCTGAGACTCTAAGACGAGGACCTGGAAGCATCCGGGGCAAAGTTTGCCAAACAGGACAGAGAAAGACTGTGAACCTCAGGGCTACACCCCCTGGGTGGGCACGTTTACCGAGAAGCAAAGGGCCGGGAGTTAGCAGGGAGACAGCCTCGGGGCCCAGGGGGTCAGGCGCGTGGTCTGCACCCCGGGGCAGTGCGTGTCTTGCCGATAGAAGGGCTCCCAGACCTCCTTCCTCCTGCCCTCCTGGGGAGGAAGGCCCGGCGCGGCCCGCTCTGCGCAGAGTGCCACCACACTCCGCCCTGTCACCGCAGGACTCTCTGGGGGAGAACGAGGACAGAGTCCTAACAGTGAACGAGCAGCACAGTGAGGTCTGGGACCGGGGGTGCATTTTGGAGAAGGGGCAGTTAGGGAGGGCTCATGGCCTCCAGGTCACAATGACAGGAAATCACAGAAAGCTGGGGGACAAGGGTGTCACATCAAACCGACAGTAACGTTCCTGCCTCCTGTCAAAAAGGCCTGAGGTCAGTTGCAATGGAGCAGCACCCCATGCACGGGGCTCCCCCAGACAGGAAGGGGAGGGTGGGGGCTTGGGCTGCCCGCTGGGCAGGGAAGGCTTTCCCTCTCCCCCCGGGGCCTTCCTTTCATGCGTCTCTGCTGCAGGTGGCCGTGTCCTGCGTGTAGGAAGGGGGTATTGCGATGGGACAACAGATCCCCAAACCTCCACTTCGTCAGTGTTCAGAATTCCTGGCGTCACCTCCCTCTTGTGGAGCCTCTTAAAAAGGTGCCACTTAGTCATCCGAGGGGTCCTTGGCGAACTTTGCTTCACAGGTTTTCTAGTCTGGGAGCTCTGGAGTAGGGTCCACCCCTCTCTGCTCCAAGGCTGGCCCTGAAGACCCCTCCTGCCATCGGTGTGCCCAGCCCTGGCCCACCCTGCCCCAGCCCCATTCCCCCACCCCTTTGAAACCTCCAACAGGACCCCACGGCCTGCGGAACTGAGGCTGTGCGCCAGGCTGTCTCTGAGGTGTCCCCTGGCTTCCCAGCCCCCGACCCCCTTAGAGTCCCCACTGCAGAGTCCTGCCTGCTCCCACCCTGAGCCCCTGCTGGAGGGATGCCCTGTTCGGTTCACGCCCCAAATCCTCCACGCAGCCTGAAGGACCTGGGGGGCTGTGATGTCCCCTTCCCGGAATGCTCGTCACTGCGGCTACGCCAGTTTGCCTCTCAGCGCCTGGTACCCTGGAACGCCACTGACGTTTTTGCCTACACATTCTGTTCCATTGGCGAGATTCCCACTTTGGGCAAGACCTGTCTCTCTCACACATCTGGAGACTGGGGCCGGCACGTGTCGATTCTCAGAGGTCAGTAGGATCTGAACTACCACCCAGGACAGCTACTCCAGGCAGCAGGTATAGGACGGGAGTTGGTGTTTCCTACTCAGATATTCCAGGTCCCAGGGGCCAAGGGACAGCATGAGGGTGCCAGGAACGGGGCTGGAAGAGGGCTCAGGGGTGGTGTCACCGCCCTGGGACTATGCCCGATGAATTGGGATGGACAGGAGCCACGTGACGTGGGCTCACCTGCAGCTGCGGATCGGAAGCTCTAGGCGTGGGCTGGGCCTTGGGAATTGCTCAGATATTGGGGTGGGATTGTTTTCCAAGGAATACTGTGTCAAGGAACCTCTAAGCCAGAACAGGGCTGGGTATCGGGCAGCACGAGGGGACCCGCGGCTGGGGTGGAAAGCTCCCTCCAGGGCCACTGGGCCCCCATGTCTCACACAGGTATCTGGAGACTGGGCTCACCTGCCATCTCCCCCCAGCCCGGGGCCAGGAGGCGTCCCAGGCAGAGCCCCTGGAGTCGGCTAAAGGCCCCCAGGGAGTCCCACCTGCTCTGCCCCTGCCGCTTGGTATGGCCGCCTCCCCCCACCCTGTGTTCTCCCAGCCCTTTTGTTCCCACCTCCACCGTGTCCTGAGCTGTCGTCTCCATTGTCCCCTGTGCCTCCGAAGGTCACCAGGAAAGCACGTGGGACCCAGCCTGGCTGCCCAGTAAACCGGCTTCAAAATAGCTTTGCCTAAGCCCCTGGGGACACCCAGTCTCCGCGGCTCCTATGCCCTGTTTCTCGGTCACGCGGGCCCAGCTGTGCCCAGGCAGAGGCTGTCACTCAGTGGCCTGGGCAGGGGCCTATTTTTAGGCAGCCCCTGGTCCTCGTCAGCCACCTCCGGGGGCCCTCGGGTCTGCCATCCTGGGCTGATGGTCGCTGCATGTCCCTCGGGTGGAGTGTCCTGCATGGAGCAGGGGAGACGGGCTGGGAAATGGGGGGTGGCCTCCATGCCCACCACAGGGGCTCCGCAGGGCCCCATATTCCAAGAGGCGCTGCCCTCCCGCAGGGCCCGGGGCTCTCTGCTGCACCCCCACGACCCTCCAACACCTTGCTCGCCTCATCCGTGAGGGTCACCTCACTCGACAGCAGTGCGTGACAGGACAAGACCCTGGAGGGAGTCAGAACAGACGCCCTTCCGTGGGTCACGTCTCTGCTCCTGGGTCTTCGCAACCGTCAGACGGGCATGGTGAAAACCTGCCCCATGTATGTGGCAAGGCTGCTGTGGGTACATGACCCCATGCCTGCCGGGGAGCGGGGACCAGGAGGTGTTTCTGTCACCTTCCAGATGCTCCCCGGGTCCGGACGGGGAGGCAGGCACAGCCCCGCCCTGGGGAGTGGCAGCTGAGTGCCAGTCGTAAAGCGGCAAGGATGGCACATGTCCCTCCTCGCTCCTCCATGGAGTCACAGGGCAGTCCTCCCCTGCCAGCCTTGGGGGGCCCGTGGGGGAGACCCCAAGTCCATGGGAGGAGTGGGGGTCCTGTTGTCATGTTCTTCAGAGCAGACCCTGCTCTAGTTCACACCAGCAGCCTCTCAAACACTCCCACGTGGGGGCTAAAAGTTGATGCCCCAGCGGGAGGGAGGGGGGAATAACCCCAGCCAGGCGCCCCTCCTACCACGTGCATCACACGTGAGGAAGGGGTGCTCCTGGCCGTCTGTCCGTCCCCAGTGCAGGCAGGAGCCGCCCTGCACAGCCCAGGGCTCAGGCCCGGTGAGCTGCTGAGACTCTAGCTTGGAGCCAGCCCGGCCAGGGCCAGCTGTCCCTCCTCCTCTGGCTCCACGCCGGGAGGGGTCACAACGAGAGAGATAGGGCTGCTCCCCGAGCTGCACGCTCTGGCCGGGAGTCGGGGTATCTGGGGGCCCTGCAGACAGCAGCCTGCCTTTGGGTGCCGAGGTGGGGGCCTGGAAGGAACACTGTGCCTGCTGCCAAGTTTCCTCAAAGAACAATGCAAGGGGAGGTGCCGTTTTGCAGTCAGGGAAGCTGGAAGGGGGTGGCCGGCGGTGCAGGTTTTAGCGAGGTCAGAGGTCAGGTCAGATGGGTAGAACAGGCATCCTGAGATCATCCCTGGCCCCTCGCAGGGCCGTTCTCAGGGTGCTTGGTGGGTCGTGGCAGCCGCTGCCCCAGCAGAGCGGAGCCGGCTTCTCCCACTTCCCAGCACTGCAGCTTCTGGCTGGTGAGATGCAGGTAAATGACTTCGGGGTCTTTGCTGCGCTGGCAGCTGCCAACGCCCCACAGGGCATTCGTCCATTGCCTGCAGGACGTCCAGTACCATATCTTAGGAAGATACCATCTCTGCTTTCTAGAAGAGTCCAGTCTACCTGGACAAAGCTGACAAGCATGGCAGAGGGAAAGGCAGCATCGTCTGGGTTAAGACCCTGGGCTCTGGGGCTGGCCGCCTGGTCTGAATCCTGACTCGGTTTCCCCCCGACGGTGGGGATGAAGACAACCACAGCATCTACTTTACAGAGTCATCGCGAGGATTCGATGAGTCACTATTTGCGAAGCCCCCAGAACGGCAAGCGTGTGAGGCAAGCGTACACACGTGTACTGTGTTTGCAAACCAACACGAGTAAGAAGAAAACATGGCCCGCGACAAACGGGGAAGAGATCATGTTTAGTCTTTAGGGCGAGGTGTGGCCGCTTTCCAGCGTGGGTTTTCTTTTTTAAGCATAGTTTCAGTTGCTCCAAATCCGTTTTGGGTTTGTGGGAAAGGCAAAGGGGGAAAGAATAGGATTCCCAAACCTAGGACACTGACTAAGCTACGAAGCTATGAAGACCAGGCCTCGCCTGCCCGGGCCGATGTTCGTGCAAAGCGCTGGGTGAGTCATTTCTCCGACAAGTCCGGGTGGACGTGAAGGCTCCAGGCTCTCCTGCAATCAACAAAATTAAGACCCAGAAGACTCGGCAGAGGCCCCGGCGCATGGTGGCATCTGAGTGGTGTGCTGGGCTCCCCACGGACAGATCCCCGGGGACCAGCTGGAGCAGGGTTTTCCTCCTCGGAAAAGCAGGTATTTCTACGGCATTCCGTCCTTACAGGCAACGCCCTCTCTGGTCCTCCCGAGACCCGGTGGGGAAGAAGAAAGGGTCCCTCGCTAAGGAAAGGACACGAGGCTGGTGACCTCCTGTGGCTCAGGCACACGCCAGGCATGGAGTGGTGGAAGACGTGTTTCCCCAGCAGCTGTGGGTCCTCTGATACCCGGACCTTGGGGACCACCTCGCAGAGGGACGGCCCTTCCTCAGTGGGTCCCTCCGAGGGCCAGCCCAGGCTGGTACTTGTCACCCCAGGCTGCCCTGGGCAGAGGGAGGGTCAGGGGTCCCTCTTACTCACACCCCTGTGGAGAGTGGCCAAGCATGGCCCAACACCCAGAGTAGCTAGGAATTCACGCTCCGTACACGAGGGTGGCCAGGCATTCGGAGTCTGGGGCCCTCCAGGCAAAAACAGCTCATCGACCTTTTGAAAGAAACAGCTGAGTCACTCACACCAGCAGCCACTGGGCCATTTACCATGTGCCCGAGTTCTTCCAAGTGCTTCACCTAGAGCAGCTGGCTGGATCCTCCCCGAAACTCTAGGTGGGTGGTGGTGTCATCATCTCCATCATATAGATGGGGCCGCTGACACACAGAGAGGTTGAATAACTGCCTCAAGGACACACAGCTTCAATCCTAAAGCTAGGATTCAAACCCAGTTAGCTTGGCTCCAGAATTCCCGCTTTTAACCACGACATGACACAGCCCCCGAGCTACACGATTTCGCACATTTTAAACACCACACCGGAACCGGAGTTCGACCTGCCCCAGCCAGCTTGACCTCTAAGGCCCGTACACTTTACTCGAGGGGTTCCTGGCTGCGAGGCAAGGCGTTGGGGTGCGTGTGACGGCGGACACGGCCACGTCTTGCTCGCATCTGCTTTCTAAGCCGCCACGTCCCTGTTGCCAGACACCGAGATTGTGAACGATTAGAACTCTCGAGACAATTTCCGTTCGGCCAACGTTCCCTATAAATTTCTTAAAATGATGGGTTCCAGCCCATTATTGCAATCTAATAAAGCCTGTCTTAAGAACACCAGCTTTGAAGCACACCCGCCCTCCCATGGAGCGCTGGGTCATCCGCGGATCGGGTCAGCGTGTTTTCTCACAAGTCACTGGATGAAAACGGCGAAGCAACAGGCTGGGTGGAGACGCTTCCTTTCCTTGCTGTTCTTCGATCGGCCACGGATGCAGCCAACTGAGGGCTCGGTCAGCCCACCTGTCCCACAGGCTGCGACAGGGAAGTGCCCCGTTCCCGGGTCCTCTGCTGCCTTTTCTCTCAGCTGAACTGTGCTGTGTCCCCCTCCTCATCTCTCCTCCCACGTCCCGTCCCCTCCCCTTACTTGGGGGTGTCCTTAGGGACAAGTCCTGAAACCAGAGCAGAGAGCCGGCATTCCGCCTACTGTCCTCGAAGCCGGCAGAGCAGAACAAACCTGCCTGAGACTCTCCTTGCAGTCGAGCTTTGGGAGTGGGGCCAGCTGCGGCTGTTGCCATGGCAACCAGTGGTGCAGAACCGGGCAACACAAAGGAGCCTTAAGGCTCTTGACCGGCCTTCAGGAGTCAAAGGGTTGAGGGGAGGGCTCGGCTTGCTATTTGGGAGTGATTGTCCCAAATGTCAACTGTAATTGCTCTGCATCCTTGTCAGGGGTCCACTTGACCCTGAGGAGCCTTTTCTTTTTCTGTGTGTTCCTCACTCACATTTGTCTGTCTTCAATCCCTTCTTCCCTTTCTCTCATCCTCACCTGGGACTCCTTTCCCCCTCCATGTGTGAGAACATCAGCATCAAAAGACAGAAAAACATAAAACAAAATGTATGTAAGGGCCAATGGCGGTGATTGCATTGGCAGATCCATCCTGTAGCCGCAATACCTCAGCTGCCACAGGGCGAAGGCAGTGTCCTCGGCCTGTCCGGACAACACCAGACGCGGGCCCCTGGGCGGTAATTTCGTGACAGCCCCCACGGCAGTTCCTCTCCAGTTACCCACTGGAGCCTTTTGCTGTCACACCTTGGGGACCCCATGGGGGCATTTTCCTTGAAGACTTTGGGAGACTTGGCCATGGGCCCCGCCCTGACCCCGTCCAACATCTCAGGAGTCCACACGCGTGCATGGCCCCCCGCTGGCCGAGTTCTGTCTCGAGGAGGGAACCCTCTTGCACGTTTTAGACGTTCACTTACTTGCTGAGCACTGGCTCAAACCATTACGTCACTTCTGGGAGGTGATCCCTGGTTCCTTCCCACCCCACCTGCAGGCTTTGTTCCTAATCCTTTGAGGTTGCAATAATTTTTGGGGTTTTGTGTTTCTCAAAAGAATCCCTTGGAAGGTATTTAGAGTACACAGCTCCTGAGCTCCGCCTCAGACCTACTCTGGGAGGTGGTCTGGGAATCTGTTTTGGAAAAACCGCCCCAGGTGATGCTCAGGTTTGGGAAGGCTGGGGAAGCCAGGCCCGGTGACTCCTTCTCCTCCTACGCACAGCAGCGCCTTGGCTCTCCCTGGGCCTGGGGTGCTCTTTCGGCTGCAAGCGGGGGCTGATCCTCACAGGTCTGCCCCCTGCCCACGAACTGCCCCGTCAGGCAGGCCCCAGGGGAGGCACCATCGGCCTGGTGCTGGCCCAGTGGGCTCTGCCCCGGCCCCCAGTGTGGTCAGACCTGGGGCACCCCGGCACCCTTGGGCTGCCGTGGGAATTGCATCCAGGCCCCTCGGCTCAGAGCAGCTCGTTTCTTCCCAAGAACAGGTGGGAGAACTTCGGCCCTGCAGGTGCCTCACGTCTCCCAGCTGCAGGAGCCGGATAGGAGGCGACGCGGCTTCACGCACCTGCCCTTCGAGTACTTGATGTGCCACCGCTCTGCGGCCTTGCGGCAGCACCACACGCTGGCGAGAGCGTGGGGTTTGGAGCTCAGAAGCTCAGGGTAAAATCCTAGCTGCCACTTGCTACCGGAGGTGGCTCAGAGCACTCGGTTTCCTTATCTGTAGAACACGGATAACAAGCGGCTTCACGGGGTTGCTGTGAAGATCAAGCTGGAAAGCGTCCAGCCAAGAGCGTTGCAGGTAGAGAACTCGATGCCTGTCAGTTCCCTTTCCGTTCCTTCCCTCTTCTTGTGTAGGTGCAGGCTGGTCCCTTAAACCTCTCTTACTACTTCTTTCTGACTCCACTAAAACACTTCCTGAAAATAAGCTCAAGATATAAAAAAATCAACTGTATGTCTATGTATTACTACCAAAAAATTAGGAACTGATATTTAAAAAATCAATTCCATTTACAATAGTGTAAGAAAATAAGATAATTAGAAACAAAGTTAATGAAAGAAAGATGGTAAAAATTCAATACTGGAAGCACAGAACATTGCTGAGAGAAATTAAAGAGGATATAAGCAAATGGAAAGACATTATGTTTATGGATTGGAAGAGTCAATGTGAATAGGTCAGTTCTCCCCCAGTTTTTGTTTTTTTGAGACAGAGTCTTGCTCTGTCTCCTGGGCTAGAGTGAGTGCCGTGGCTGCAGCCTACCTCACAGCAACCTCAGACTCCTGGGCTCAAGTGATTTTCCTGCCTCAGCCTCCTAAGTAGCTGGGACCATGTGCCACCACACTTGGCTAATTTTCTATTTTTAGTAGAGATGAGGTCACTCTTGCTCAGGCTGGTCTCGAACTCCTGAGCTCAAGAGATCCTCCCACTTTGACCTCCCAGAGTGTGAGCCACCGCGCCCGGCCTCAGTTCTCCCCAGATTGATGGATGGCTTCAACATAGTCCCAATCCTAATCCCAACAGGCTGTCATTCTTAAAAATAGAGATAAATGGATTCTAAGATTTGGAAATTCATAGATGTAGAATAACCAAAACAATTTAGAGGAGGAAGAAAAGTCAGAGGGCTTGCACTCCTTGACATTGAGATTTACTGTAACGCTACGGTTATTTGGACAGCATGGCACTGACGTAAGAATAGACAAATAGATCGATGGATCAGAACGGAAAGTTCAGAAACAGACCCACACTTACACGGACAACTGATTATTGATAAAGTCATCAAAATAATGCGACGCAAAAAAGGATGCTGGGATGGGGTATCCACTGGAAAGAAATTAACTTTGATTACTGTCTCACCATACACCAAAGTTAACTCAAGATGGGTCACACGCAAAAATGTGAAAGCAAAACCCAAAAAGCTTTTAGGAGAAAATGGAAAATGTAGGAAAACATCTTTGGGATCGAGGAGTAGACAAAGACTTGTCAGAGTACACGAAACAATAACCATGAAATAAACAACCAGTGAATCAGACTCTACAAAAATTAAAACCTTCTGCTCATCAAAGCCAGCCTCATGACAGACAAGCCACAGACCGGGAAAAATATTTGCAAAACGTATCTGACACAGAACTTGTGAGCATGTATAAAGAACTCCTTCAACTTAATAAAAGACAGAATCCAATCGAAAAAATGGACAAAAGTCTTGCATGACCCCTTCATTAAGGAATATATTCAACCGGCCCATAAATACATGAAAAGGTGCCCAACATCACGCTTATTAGGGCAATGAAATTAAAACCATGATGAGATACCACGTCGCCCACTGGAATTAAAATTTAGCCCACTGGCTAAAATTAAGACAACTTACAACATCAGATGTTGGCAAGGATATGGAGCAACCTGGACGCACATGGCTGGTGGGAGTGGGAAATGGTGCCACCACTTTGGAAAATGGTTTGATAATTATAAAGTTGAATAGATGCCTGCCCTGTGAGCCGGCACTGCCGCTCCTAGGTATCTATCAAAAGGAAATGAAAGCTATGTCTACAAAAATACCTGTGCACGAACGCTCACAGCTGCTTTATTCGCGATAGCTGAAAATCGGAAGCAACACAAACGCCCGTCAGAAAGAGAATAAACAGATCTTGGGATATTCACATGATAGGTGACAACACAACGCTCAGGAATAAAAGGACGGGGTGACGCCTACAGACGTTGTGCTGAGCAAAAGCAGCCGGGGTACACAAAAGAGCACACGCATGTGTACATGCGTCCGTTTATACGAAGCCCCAGTTCAGCAAACTAGTCTATACTGACAGAAATCAGATCTGTGGCTGCCACTGGGTGAGGGCTTGATCAGGAAGGGGCAGAAAGGAACTTTCTGGAGTGACAGAAATGGTCTGTATATCTTGGTAGGGATGTGGGTCACACGGGTATATCCATTTATCCAAACTCATTGGATTGCACACTTAAGATTCATTTATTTCATTGTATGTAAATTTTACTTCTAAAAACCCATAAACGGGTATTGACCCTATACCAATATAGGTAGAAATCTACTGATATAGGTTTGTTTTTCTCGGTGGTGTGGGTTAGCGGTTCAGAAACCGCCGTTTCCTTGTGCAAGAACATATATCAATGACAACGGGAGCCGGGTTTCTGGCGGGAAGAGGCAGCACATCCGACTTTCCGGCTGGTTCCTAACAGTGGCCCCGGGGTCTGCCTCTTAAGCCCACCTGCCAAGGCAGCCCCTTGGCCCACAGAGTGTCCCCTCCGAGCATCTCTCAAGCCCTAGGGCAGGGTGGTGGGGGACGGTTCTCACGCGATCTTAAGTAAACCCTCCCAGGGCCACGTCCGTGTGCGCGCGTGACTGCGTGAGCGTGAGCACGCCCGTGTGTCCGGGGAGCGTGCATGGGCAGGCGGAGCTCTGAGGCTGGCACGCGGGTTGGCTTCTGTCCCCGAGTTCAAGGTCCTGATGGGTTCGGGCCTGGGCTCTCAGGAAACAGGAAACCCTCCTCCGAAAGGCCCGCCAGAAAGACGCACGGTTCAAAGAAAACCCGAAGTCTGGTCTCCACGTCCCTCCCTCTGCTCGGCCCCCAGCGGCCCCTCCTCGTCCCCGCTGAGGGGAAGTGGAAGCAGATGTCTGGAGGAAGGCCAGGCTCGGAGCAGGCGGGGGGCTGTGCCTCTTCAGGGGGGACAGAGACAGGGAGAGAGAGACGGAGAGAGACAGAGAGGGAGAGACAGAGAGAGAGAGAGAGACAGGGGGAGAGCGAGACAGGGAGAGAGAGAGACAGACAGGGAGACACACAGGGAGAGAGACAGACAGACAGACAGGGAGAGACGGAGGAGCAGCGCAGCAGCCCGAGGCCGGGTCCCGGGGGAAGGCAGCGCAGGCAGCGGAGCCCAGGAGGGGTGAGCCTGGCTTTGGCCGCAAACTGCTCTGTGCCCCCTGCAGAGGGAGAGACCCCTGTGGGCGCAGGTCGCACCCCCTGAGCTTGTGTCTGGGGGTCAGGCCTTGGCCCAGGCAGGCGGGGAGGCCCGGCGCGTGGGGGTCAGTGCCACACGGTCCTGCAAACCCATCCCCTCCCTGCTGGGAGCCTCCGGTGGCCCCACCGACTCCCTCTGCCAGATCCTGGCTTCGGGGTCACCGTGAGGCACTGGCCAAGCGGGGCGCTGGTTCCTGTGGCTAAGCTCATCCCTCAGTCGGAGTAACGAAATGGGCGGATTCCCTGTAAGGAATTACACACAAACCGGCCGAGTCACCAGCCCCACGTCTGCAAGGGAGTGAAAACCACCTCACGGGGGTCCTAAGCCCACACCAGAGGGGGCCCAGAGAACATTCCTCCCTGGCTCTGGGACGCAGTCAGGATTTCCTGCTCTCCGAGCTCCTGTAACTCGGAACGGACGTCTTCGGTTCTGGGTGATGTTTTCCTCCCTCACTTGGCTCAAGTGTTCAAGAACAGTCTCTGTCCTTTGTGTACGGAGCACCGATCCTGCGCCAGTTGCCGGGGACCCCAGGGTGGGACAGAGACGCTGCCATAACGGCAGTCCCAGGTGCCACCCACCCTCACAGGGCTGCTACCCACTTCACCTCACACTCATCCAATCCCAGGGTCCTCGAACTTTACAAATGGGGAAACTGAGGCACGGAGAACTGAAGTCCCTTGTCCAAAGTTGCACGGCCAGTAAACTAGATCTCAGCCACTGCCAGAAAGGCCCGCGGGAGTGAGGAGTCCAGAGGGCTCCTGAAGAGCAGGTGTGGCCCTAGGAGGGGACAGCATGCAGGAGGCAGGCGCGGGGCAGACGTGGGCCTGCGTGTGCGCGTAGCCGGGCCCTGCTGGCGCTCTTGCACCCCAGGCGAGTGGGACAGAGGCCTGGACCCGGGGAGGGAGCGTCTGAGCGTCTGCAGGGGCCGGCCATGCACCTGTGGACGTGCCTGAGAGCCCAGCGCCTCGTGTCCTTGGCGGTCGCGGCAGGTTTACAGCTGTCCACAGAACAGCAGGTGCCTGGCGCCCTTTGGACCCTAAGAATGTGCTTGATCATTAACCAAGAGCAGGTAAAAGCAACAGCCGTGTGACAAGAAGGGGGTCAGACTGCTGGTGGGACCCCAGGCAGGTCACTCTCCGTGTGCCTCAGTTTCCTCATCTGTGACACTCAGGCCTCCCAGGATGGTGAGAGGATGGAGGTAGTTAAGAGATGTCCCACATACGTCCTCTGCAGGTGCTGGGTGGTGGTGTCACCACGTAGCTGTGACAAACATCAGAGCACCTGGGCTCCGGCCCCCTTCCCTCATCCAGCCGAGTGACCCGTCCCGAGTCCTCTCTGCCCCTCACGCTCCCCCGAGTCCTCCTCAGTCCCTTGTGCTGAGACTGTGCCTGGCCCAGGGCAACCTGCTTTCGCCAGCCCTTCAACGGAGCTCCTGTCCTTGGGCAGCCCGGCGCCCCGGCTCCTGAACTCACGGAGCCTCCTGACCCGATTCTCCCTCCTGGGCTGGCTGTGCAGGAGGCGTGGGCAGCCCGGCAGCTTCTCCCCATCAGATAATTAAATTCCTCGCATATTTATCAGGTGCGAGAACACCCTGTGCTTCTCGTTCGTGGGGTCCAGCAGCTACATGTTGTCCTGAGCCTCCTATGAACTGACCTCAGACGCGGATGGGTGAATCCATCCTCAGGTGAAGGGTGTGGGGTGGGCCTCAATGTCCCAGGAGGTCGCTGGGTGCACGGAGGAGGGACACTGCCCTCAGATGCCACAGAGTCAACATCTCATACCAGGAATGGAGTCACTGAGACGAGAAGGCGGCTGGATTTGCAACTTAATGGGCCCCAGCGTAGGAGCCCAGCCTGGCCTTCAGAAGTTTCTGGATCTTTGAATAACACCACCCACCTCCTAGGGCTACCGTGAAAATATTGTGAGATAATGCACCAAAAACTCGAAGCCCAGAGCTCGGCATCTGGCAAGTTCTCTGTAAGGTGTGTCATTCTGCACCAACTTTCTTTATGGGACCAGTTATTGAACACTTAGTAATGTGCCCGTCTCTCCCACCAGAAGACCTGGCTGCACTGACTTACGCGTCTACACTGGCCTACAAGTCCCTCCCCTCTGCTGGCAAATTGTCACACCTGCTCTGAAAATACCCATTATTCAGTGGCAGCTTCCCCAGTGGGGCAGGTATTCCTGCTGGAAAGGAGACCAGGTAGGGGACGTGAGTCTCAGTCTATTCTCTGGCTACTCCATTCACTCGCCCGTTGCCGGGTTTCTCTGTCCTTATGTCTGATTTCTATCCGGGGCCTGGTTCTGTGCTGGTTTAAATAACTTTTGCAACGGATACTGGAGGACGAATGGATGGAGTGATTGTTCCAGGCAGTGTGTCTGATCCCCCTGAGCTCTGGATTTCTCACGCTGTCACGCAGGCAGGCGCCGCAGCCAGTTGGCTTCAGACTTTGTGGATGTGAAGCCACGTGAGCAAACGCCCCACGAGCACGTCCAAAGGAGGCATAAGGAAGCACTTTAGTGCTTCTCCCGAAAAGGGGTGAATGGAGCCAGGGAACATGCGCTCCGGCTCACGGGAGCCGCTCCTAGCAAAGCAGCCATGAGCCACCCTTTCTAGCGTCTTGCCTTGAAGAGCTCGTGGCTTTGTATCCCGATGGGTGTGAGAAGCCGGCCGGCCCCGCGTGCTGCAGGCTGTGTGCGCCGAGGCTGCAAACATGCTTGTTCTCGCACATGCGGGGCGACCGTGGCAAAGACAGGAGTGGCCCGGACTGCTCCGCAACGACACCAGCTCTTGTACCAGGGCCCAGCAGGCAGAGGGATTCCGGTCCCCGTGAAACCCGGCTGTCACCCTCTAAGAAGGCCCTACCTTCCTCCCGACTGCTGACAGACAGATATTCCGGGAGAGGGAGGAAGTTGGCTGAGAGTCGTACTTGGAAGAACCTCTTCTGTGGCTAGAACCACATTTTAGGGAACATAAGAGCAGCTCCTCAGAGGAGAGAGTTGGGAGTCCCTGACCTGGATCAGGGGCTACAGCATCCAAGCCCTGAATGACGCGAGAGAACGGTGTCTACTAACCGGCTCTGTGCCTGGCCAGCTCGGATCGAGACTACAGCCGACAGGGGGAAACCACCCATGAATGGAACCGCTTCTAAGACCCAGGGCTGTCCCTCATTCCACTCCTGAGTTGACTGCTCAGGCTGCATGTATCCAGCTATAAGATTTTTTTAAAGGGAACGAGCTGCCCACTGATATCCCTGGGCTGGAACCCAGGCGTGGAGCCGGGTGTGACAAGGGAGCCCATCCCAGCAGGTGTCTGCCGGGAGCAGCCCTGTCCTTTGCTCCTAGACCTGTGGGGCTGAGAACTTGGCCCCAGTCATGGCCAGAGCTGGAGTTCCTGTTTCTCTGCCCCACAAATCCCAGACACAGTAAGCATGCAATGCACTGTGTTAATAAATAGCCAAATTATAAAAAAAATTATACTGATAAATTTGGCTTCTATTGACCTAAGATTGGTCTAGTATGTGGTACACAGTAGGTGCTCAGTAGATGTTTGTGGGATGAATCTGGCTTCAAGAACCCTTCCCTCCTGAGGAGCGGTGGCTGCCAGAGACCCACCTCTTCCCAGCTCCTGAGAACAAAGGCTGTGACTCAGAAACACAGGTCCCCAAGGACGAGGGAGGACCTGGGCTTTGCAAGGGCCTGGCGCGGGGCCCGGGCAGCTCTTTGTTCCAGTGTCCAAGCCCAGAGTGCGCACATCCCTGCCCGGTAAGCACACCACGCGCGCTCATAAAGAAGGCACAGCACACGCTCTTGTGTAGATGCACGAACAAAAACGCAGCGAGGTTTAAGCCCTGTCATCGTTAGCAAATGCAGCTGTGTCTACAAAGTGATGGGCTCTATAAACAGCCCTAGACCTGCTGGGTCTTTGAGCCCTGTCCCTGCAGGCCAGCCCCTTCCTCTGTCCGCAGCTGTGAGGAGGTGAGAGGCTCTGCAACTCTGGGAGACCTTGACCTTGGGATCCTGGTCCCCAGGGCAGGGCTGTCTCAGAATTGAGAATAGCAGCAGCTTCTGTATAGCAACCACTGCCTTTGTTCCAGGTGAATTAGATAATTAATCTAATTACCTAATTAGAGGTAATTAAGTGGATTTGTAGGCCCCCTTTACAACTGAGATAATTGGCCCTCAGAGAGGTTGAGCAATTTGTCTGAGATAACACAGCTGGTGGAATGAAGATGCCTCCTTGCCTCTCTCCGGGTCAGAGGGAGGCAGAAATGACCCCAAATCTTCCGATTTGTTTACACATAGAGCAGCAATTGAAAAACAGGGAGGAGAAGGGGTCATGCTAGGGTGTCCAGTATCAACAAGTCCACCTGGACACACAAGTACCAAACCAACGCCCGCATAAAGGGAAGAGAGTTTTGCAGACATTCGTTGCAAATCAACACATCAAGCACCGAATGCTCCCCGGGTGCAGGGTGCTGGCCGGACCCTCTGTCGGGTGAGCACCCTGTCGCTGTGAGGCCACCATGAGAGGGAGGAGCGTTCAGTTCAACTTGGATATCCACCACATACTTATTGTGGGCCGGGCTTGGCGCTAGGTACTGTATGCCCAAAAAGTAAGGGGGGACCCTGCCCCAAGCTCGTGTGGGGCAAGCACAAAGGTTGATGAGTTAGAGCTTAGTCAGCTTCCCCCCCGGCACGGCCCCGCCGGCCTCCTCGGGCTGGATGGTTCTACGGTGCAGCCGGGAGCAGACCCTGTAGGCCCCACGCCAAGCCTGGGCCCCCTGCCCATCTGTGTGTGATGGAAACAGGCTGGCGAGCCTGGCTCTGGGTCTCGTGCCCCGGCGTCCCGCCCCGGGCTCTCTGCGGTGGCCGCAGGAAGCGAGCCTGCTGGCTTCAAAGCCGGCGGCCCACCCTTTCCTCCAGGGCCGGCCTGGCTGGGGGCGCTGCCAGCGGCCCGGGGCCAGTGGATGCCAAGTCTGCGCCTGGACATCAGAACAACACGGCCTCCCCCGTCCCTCAGCCCCCTGCTTTCCTGCGGGAGAGCAGCCCCTTCCGAAGACACGCAGCCCGCTCTGCCTGGGGGCAGGGGGCGAAGCTTTACCTCCAGCGAGCACGTCCTCCCGGCGGGGCTCCTGCGAGGCTCTCCCTGCCCTCCGTTGCTCTTTCTACCCGGCTCTTTCCTGAAATCCCCAAACCTGGCTCCCCTTCAGAGCCTCGTGGTGGGCTTCCTGAAACACCTGCTCCTGGTCCCACCTGTAAAGAATTTCTGAAGGTTTAAGGTGGTTCTGGGAACCTGTTTGCTTTCGAGAGCTTCCCCAGGTGATCCCGGGAGCCGCGGCTGCAGGGCGTGTGTCCATAGCGGGGCTCTCCGGGGACACCTTCTGCTGGGCTGCGGTTCTTGGTGACATGTGTTCGAGAGACTTTGCCTGTGAAATCCTGCCTTTTGGGATATTTGTGATCATGGGGACACGGGAAGGGACTGGGAGCCTTTACAGCAGGTCGCTACTGTTTAGAGATAACCAAGCGAGCTCCTCTGAGGAGGAGATGCATTTTCCCGTGCCCACGACAGTTTTGCTAGGACTAGACGGGGCGGTTTTTCCCAGAGCTTTCCTTACTTCTTCCCTCTTTTCCATCAAAACGTACCTACTTGTGCCCGCTGCTTCCAGGGCACCGCGGGTCACGAGGCAGACTGACCGGAGAAGTGGGTGATGCATTAGCCCTTAGCGAGCGTCCACCGTGCCCTGCGCGGCCCCGGGCCGAGGCCCGAATGCAGGGACGGAGGCAGCCCTGGGAAGAACAGGGGTCTTCCCCTTCGGTACCACCCGTCCCTTTGGGCCGTAAGGACCCGAGCTTCCGTTTTGGAGCGTGAAGGTGTTCTGGGTTATTCACAAAGCAATACAGGTAGGGATTTCGATGAATCCCTGCAGAAGTGAAGCAGCTCGGAACTTTACAAAAACTGACGCCTGGATTGCACCCCGGAGATCCTGAGTTAACTGGTCCGCGGCGCCACCTGCGCTGGGAGGGTTATTCGAAGCTCCTCAGGGTCTAATCTGGAGTTTGATGCTGTTGCTTGTCGAGGGACACTCGCTCGGTCCCTCAGCTCCTCTTTCCAAAGCTAAACGAAGCTAAGATGTCCAAAACAAAGTTGATCCTTATCGTTCACGGAGTCTGTATGTTTCAATTCACCCACTTGCTAAAATTTATCCGAAACCTCGGAACCGGAACTTGAAACGCTTTCTAAGACATTCGTGAACACGTGCAGACTGGCAAAAACACTGAGTCACCCGACACGCATATTCCCAGCTGGGGTTGGAAAAAGGGACGCTCCGTCCCATTTCAACCTCACACTATCAGCGAGTGTTCTTTCCACGGTCTATTTAGTGCCACATTTTTGGCATGTTTCTGCGTTTTCTTGGTGGTTTCTCTGTTTAAACTGGCCCCAGACACAGTGCTGAAGTGCTGTCTGGTGTTCCCAAGAACAAGAGGCCGTGACGTGCCTTACGGAGAAAATACGTGTTGACTCAACACTATATGTTAAGTACGGCATCTTCACACAGAAACACGCATGAAACAAGATTATGAATTGACAGATTGCCAAAAATCCTGGGACCAGAAGCTCCAGGGAATCTAATTGAGTATTCCCCCCCACCTCGGGTGTTCAGGACACCCCCTGGGCTACAAAAGCCCTCGGGTGCTCAAGTCCCTGCTGTAAAATGGCACAGTGTTTGCAGGTAACCTACACATGTTCTCCTGTGTGCTTTAAATCTAGATGACTCATGACACCTAATGTAAACGCTGCGTAAATACTTGTTATGTTGTATTGTTCGGGGAATAATGACAAGGAAAACGTCTGCACATGTCCAGAGCAGACCTAACCCCTGCAGGCCTAACTGCATTTTTGACCCTCGGTTGGTGGAGTCCGATTTGAAATTTGGTGCATTTGCTAATTCAGCGTTCTCGTGACTCTAAGACCATAACGCGGAAAATAACAAGAATCAGCTGGACTTTGATACCACGTGAGAGCTAAGGGGAGGAAACGAGCAGAATTCAAAAGCCATGGAACAAATTCTAGTGCAAAATCTGAGATAAACCAGCATTTATCGACTATTTTACTTACACATGTATCTCCTGGCCCTTGATTGCCGAAGAAAGTTCACAGAGGTGTTGCCTGAGCCGCTATCATTCTCCCTTCTAGCCTCTCGACACAATTTGGGGGAAATTTTGATGCTTCTGTGGTCAAAACTGTAGAAAACTGAGATTCTCTCTAAGATTCTCTCTGTTAGTCCCTTCTCTGATGATTTCATTCTATTTTTTTATTTTTTTATCTGTTTTTTTTTTTTTTTTGAGACAGAGTCTCGCTTTGTTGCCGGGGCTAGAGTGAGTGCCTTGGCATCAGCCTAGCTCACAGCAACCTCAAACTCCTGGGCTCGAGCAATCCTCCTGCCTCAGCCTCTCGAATAGCTGGGACTACAGGCATGCGCCACCATGCCCTGCTGATTTTTTTTATATGTATATATATTTTTAGTTGTCCAGCTAATTTCTTTCTATTTTTTTAGTAGAGATAGGGTCTCGCTCTTGCTCAGACTGGTCTCGAACTCCTGAGCTCAAACGATCCGCCCGCCTCGGCCTCCCAGAGTGCTAGGATTATAGACGTGAGCCACCATGCCCAGCCTCATTCTATTTTTTTAAAAAAGAGGGACAGGAGCCAATACAGTAAAGTACACAAATCTACATGGTTTGATAGATTTTTACATGTGTATACAACCATGGAATCATCACCTGGACCAAGGCTTAGAATGCTCCTCTGGCCACTTTAGGTGTGAGAGACACACCTTCCTATACTTGGCAAGTGACATCAGGAATGATCTCACCTCCACGAGAGGTATCACCTCCTACACCCACGGCAGGGGTGTGGTTTTTAGTTTTATTTAGGTTCATTAACATGGCCATATATTGATAAGATATATGTGGTAACATTTTATTGTAAAACAAAACATGCACACATATAGGAAAAGGGTTATTCTTTTAAATCATGATGACAATATCAGTATTACTTAATTATTAATAGTGGATTCTTTAAAAACTATTACTTCAAGAAAACAAGTTTTGAACAAGATAGTATTCCTCTTATCACTGGGCAAATAT